>QODF01000216.1:651816-798690 GCA_024372805.1 Oostethus manadensis | reverse complement strand
TTTTGGTATGTGGGAGGAAACCGGAGTACCTGGAGAAATCCCACACACGCATGGGGAGAACATGCAAACTCCACACAGAGATGCCCAACGGAGATTCGAACCCTGAACCTCCTGACTGTGAGGCCAATGTGCTACCCATAATGTTAAATCAAATTAATTTTAGATGTAATTTTTCTTATCTTAACGTAGTGGGTTTTCAAACTGGGGGTCCTACCACAAACACATTTGTTTTTTACCATATATTTCAGGTGAGGGGGGCACTGAAAATCATTTTTATCTCCAAAAGGGGGGCGCTGCAAAAAATGTTTTGGACCCACTGTCTTAATGGATTGTCAAGGGATATCTATTGTTGTGGCTAGTAAGTGTAGATGTTTTTTATTGACCCACAATGCCACACTCAAAGAAATGTTCTTGCACATGAATTAAAAATGTTTTGAGCCACATGCATAATAGTTTGTGGAAGTTGAGGTTTTGCCTTTTCTATCCTTCTTTGGCAGCCGGAGCGCCTGTGCGACGAAGAGATTGATCTTCTTGAGCAGCAGCTGGAGCGTGAGGTCCACTGGCCTGCTCCCCAGCAGAACCCTGTCATACAGGAAGTTCCTAGCAATTGCTTCAAGTTTCAGAACAAAATGTTTGGTAAGTCAAGAGTCATTCTCTTTCAGCTAAAAGAAGTAATGCGCAACGTAGGTGTAAAACATCAGATGTGCACATGTTTTTGAGTGTGACACATATGACACAACAAAGAGGAGACCATGTCATTCATTCATTCATTTTCTATACCGCTTATCCTCGTTAGGGTCTCGGGTGAGCATGTCATGACAACGGCAAAGAACATCTGCTGTATTTGTGTTGTGTTTGTGGGATGCGCTGGCATCATACAAACTGTGCAGTTTGACAGATGATTCTCTAATCCAACCATTTATGAATTGATGGTTGGAGGGGAGATTAATGCATGCCAGCATATAATATACGTGGATTGCATTCATCTGAAAAGGCCAGCTTTCTGTTGAATTGTTGTGTTCACTGTGGCTCAAACCAGGGCTTAAAATTTATATAATTTTTTGTTTGCTATTTTATAACATTTGGGTGGTGAATTTTCAACTTGTCCCATTACGCTCAAGATTCCATGTGGTTTGCTCATGCTGTATTATAAATAAAAAGTCTTATGCCACCACTAGCTTTTAAGGCTTTTTCACAGCAGTTATTTTAATGTTCTGAAATACTAAATATGAGTTTCCTTCCATTTAAGTTTGAGAGGTGAATATTTTCTATTTTAGCCTTAAAAAAAAGTGCTTTTTCATTCTTCTTTTTTTGTTTGTTTACATTTGCTGGTAGGTTTTATAAGGATTCATTGCTGTTTATTTGTTATTTCAGTCTTCTACAATCTTAGTTCCACATGTCCAAAAGGAGTAGGTTTTTGTCATGATAAATTATATAGCGATCTTAATAAATAATATTAGTTAGACAGAAAGAAAAGGATTGTGGGTGATTACAGACAATGTGCTAACAAAGGAATAAAGAGTTACTGGTAAGGACATAACATAGTTGGTTCATCGGAGAGTACAGAAAATTTATTCACAAAGGAATTAAGAGTCAATAAGTGTAATAGGTATAGCATTTGATATACACAGTAGTTCAGGACTCTTATTTCTTGTATTTTGTAACCATCAACTGCTTGAACTGTTTCTTAAAATCACTAATTTGAGAACATTGTTTTAGTTCCTTATGCAGTCCGTTCCTTAATTTGATTCCACACACCGTCATATAGACACACTATCAACGTGGCAAAGAACTAAGAGAATACACTGTATGTTATTCTAATAAACATTCTGAGACATACAGTAAAGTACAAAAAAATGCAGAAGTACATGGATTGTACATCACCACAATAGGTTTTAGATACACACGATGGTGTGATTAATTCTATTTTCTATACGAATTGTCCTTATTGGGGTCACGGGTAAGCTTTAGCCTGTATATTTCTTGCCTACCTTAAGTTAAGTGAACCTTCTATCTAAGATGACACCATGGGTCAGACTGTTATATTAAGTAATGACCTCCTGTTACTCTTGATGGGTTGATAAGCGTGTTGTGAGTTTTCCCATAGCTGGCTCCTGTCAAAAAAAGAGCTACCTGGTCCTCACGGACTCGTGTGCGCCACAATATGTCATTTCATAATGTGGACATGTGCGGCTTATATACATACAAATCTATTTTTCTCTCTAAAATTAGCAGGTGCGACTTAAACACCGGAAATTACGTTAACTTAACATGTTTTTGGAATGTGGGAGGAAGCCAGATTTCCCACTCGCACAGGGGGAGCATGCAAACCCCACACAGCAATACACCCATTATGCAGCCTTATTATGCAGAATGATTCCATTTTAAAGTCGTGTCATGGTGTTCAGCTTTTTCAGAAAGTTGTCTCTTTTGGCTGGGCTGTGTAAAATGAGCTGGCTCTTTTGGCTGCTCAATTTTTTTGTTGCTTAAATTGATTTCTTACCTAAATAAATTTGAAATCAAATGTTTATGTTTTATATGACCTAATTTTTATAATCGGTATGGAACCGATAGCAGCAAAAACTACTGGTAATCATAAAATGCAGAAACAGAGATCCATCTTTGATATTTTTGACCCAATTACACAAAAAGGTCCAATCAAATTGTGTGTATTATTTGTAAATTTCCAACTGTTGACAGGGAAGCAATAGCAAAAAAACATAGCACAATCAAATGTAAGTAAAAGCCGCGTCCAGGTAACAGTTTTTCCGACTCTTTGTTGAAGCTTGGCATTCAGAATCACAAAGTTCCCCAGCTTTTGTTTCTTGCTGCTCATTTTTCTCACCTTTCCACCTTGCCCGTGTGTGTAACACCTCCCTCTTCATCTCCTTCTTTGCTCCAATTAGATTGGACAGATCTAATGGCAACTCAAGACTTTTGCACAGTATTCCGCACCGTCATTTGATGCATAAAGATGCTGAGCAACAACCTTCATATGACAGAATGGATACAAACACTGACACTATGGCATTTCAAGTTATCAGATATGCAAGTGTTTTTATTTGTTTATAACTCTGTTTATGTAATCGCAATTAAGTACAGTATAAGTATATTAATGTGTTTTTTCCATCAGAGGATAGAATGCTGACGGCAGCAGATGTTCAGAGCTTTGCTAATGGAGTTGGCCGTCAGTGGAAGCATGTGGGGAGGACCCTGGGGAGGGACTGCCGCGCTCTACAGGATACCGCCATTGACAATCTGGCCTACGAGTACGCCAGAGAGGGCCTGTACGAGCAGGCCTATCAGATGCTCAGCCGCTTCATCCAGGCGGAGGGAAGGGCGGCCAAGCTGAGCCGGCTGGTCAAAGCACTCGAGGACTGCAAACTCACCGGCCTGGCTGAAACTATTCTGGACGTACACCCACGAGACTAACGCTGGCTGGGCACATTTGTGCTTGTACGATTACAGAGATGGAGTCATGGTGAAGGGGGTGTGTCTCGCCTCTGCTGACTTCCTGCTTTTACATACAGAAATTCTGCTCTCTATTGGTGACTATATGTGTGTGTCTAGCTGCTGTGCGTGTGCGTGCGTGTGTGTGTGTGTGTGCGTGCGTGCGTGTGTGGGTGTGGGTGTGCGCGTGCGTGCGTGCGCATGTATGGAGCGTCTGTCCTATGTCAACTTTGTTTTTGCTTTACAGATGGAATCTCATTTCTAATGACTGCACAACTTAAGGTTATTCATTTTCTGTCTATAAAATGGGTGCACACAAATTAAATGGTTTAAAAAAAGTTGTCATGTTTTTGTTTGATGCATTAGTGTAATTAAATTTGATAATTCTGTCCAAATTCCCCCAGGTATAAATTAGTGATAATCCTCCATCTAGTCACTCAATCACACACATACACGTGCACACGTTCATATGATTAAACTGACCTCCTGAGGTTGCTGCTGAATGTGTGTTTGTGTCACGTTGTTTCAGGGCACTAAGGTAGACATAGCAACTGAGGTGTGCGACCAACAAGGTTTTTACCTCCGCCCAAATTCACTTTTGGATGAAGTCCCTGCAGTTCGTCTGGTTTCATTCAGGTTCCATGTCAAAACTCAAACCCTTCTGCTTTTTTATGCCGGTTGACAATCCATCCAGATGTTACGTGTGGATTAGAAGCTTTTAATACACATACTCGCTTATTTCTACACCAAAATAGCTTTATAAATTACAGTATACATTCAACCGCAGCTACTGCTAAGGTTGTTATGTCCGGATGGTTAGTGCTGTTTATGTTGATTCTCAAGCACTCACATACTTTTAGTGACACAAATCCAGACATTTTCTTTTTAAGTATGATGTCAGTTTTTCATTTGTATCTTTCAGCACACAGCAGATTATGAAAATGTTAGAATTTTCAAATGGCCTGCTTATGTGGGAGTGATGTGAGTCTGTGCATAAGTGGCTTGCAGTATGTTATGCACTCACCTGTCACTTCATTAGGTACACCTGGCTTATTTGTATTTACAAGTATACACTATATACAAGTGTAGAAATTCTATAGAAGTTTCACTTTTTTGTCTCGCAGCAGCAGTGGTGCGGTCAAGGATGCCAAACAAAGTGTGAAATTTCAACTCGTGACAAAAGAACATTATTGGTGCAGCTTAAAGACAAGCATGTAACATTTGTGAGCTTTTTTTTAACAGTGGTACACATATGCCGGGCTTTTTATCTGTATTATTGCAAATTATTACTGAACAAGTTGTTTTGCACAAAAAAATACATTTTTGGGGTCAAAAAAGATTTGTTCATTTATTTTCTATTTGACTAAAAATCCCGTGAATGCTGTGCGGGGATCCACTCAAATTTTCAGTTGCAGGTTTTTTTTGGTGTACTGTTATTTCTACAATGTGCCATGGGCCAATAAAAAAACAAGCTGTGGGCCCACTGGTTGCACTTAAGACACGTCTGTTCTAATTAATGACAATTATAAAGTACTTTTACCAACACTGATGAAGACAGAAGGAAACGTCTTTGAACTAAATCCTATAATTACAACATTCACTTTTATTGAAAATGTTGACCCAAAATCAGAGGAGAATGTCAATGTCAAGCTAGCAGCTGGGGTATGGAGAGATTGACATATATAAATATATATATACGTTATATACTATATGTATACACTATATACAGGGTGAAAAGTAACTCCCTATTTTAAAATATTTATAATTTGTTTATATGTTGTAATATTTTCTCAGTTTTTTTGTGTAAGTTCAATGATGTATGGGAATTAAATCTACGTTCTTGTTTTCTGTCACAACTGCCACTACTGGGCGAGAGAAGAGCCTTGTATTACCTCAGAAAAAATGCAGAATTGGCCCAAGGTAACAGTATGGTGTGGAATGGTTTTGTTACCTCACCATGCTTAGAGATGAAAGCTGTCCAGTTATCAGTACTTGGAAGAATATTGAAAATTTAATTTTCATGCAATATGGCGCTCCTCCACATTTTGCTATTGTCCACTTCCCTGGTAGATAGATGGGTTGTCATGGTCCACATGCGTGGCCTTCCAGAAGACCTGACCCGACACCTTGCAACTTCATTGTTTGGGGTTGGTTAAAGGAGTGAGTCTTTTCTACCAAACCAACGATTTTGGAAGAACTCGAAGGGCGATTACGAGAGGTTATGTCTCCCATCCCAAAAGAGTTCCTTGTGAAATCAGTTAATGCGGTTCACAGGCGGATTGAGCAACTGGTGGTGAATGTTGGCAGCCATATCGAATTTTAAATAAAACTCCATACAATATTCTTCTCTTTTCATGTTCATTTACTGTAAGAATTATAGGTAGAAATAAAATACAATTACTGAAAAATAGGGAGTTACTTTTGAATCACCCTGTACATAAATTTATTGTATATACAGTATGCATATATGTATGTATACGTATATGTGTGTGTGTATACATATATAATACAGTATGTATACAGTACATATATATATACTATTATTTTGAACACTACTATATATAAATAGTAGCGTTCAAAATACAAGCAGTCCAACTTGACTAACAAGATTATTCACTGTTATTAGTATATTTTTATTGCTACAAGTAGATTAGCAGAAAACAAACAAGACCGCGCATTCATAACATGCACACTCTTAAGGGTGTGCAATTAAAATAGCAATGTGGCGTTCAATCAGTGATCCGTGATCAATTTTGTGAAAAAACAGGTGTGAATCAGATGGCCCCTATATAAGAATGAAACCAGCACTTGTTGGACATGCATTTATCTTTGAAAGCCTGAGAAAAATGGGTCATTCAAGACATTGTTCAGACGAACAGCGTACTTGATTAAAAAAGTTGATCAAGGAGGGGAAACCTTATGAAGAGTTGCAAAAAATGTGTGGCTGTTTTTGGCTAAAATGATCTCAAATGCCTTAAAATGGATAGCAAAACCAGAGACACGTGGCAGAAAAAAGAATAAAACTATCAAAATGGATCAAAGAATAACCAGAATGGCAAAGGCTCAGCCAATATTCAGCTCCAGGATGATCAAAGACAGTCTGGAGTTACCTGTAAAGACTTTGACAGGTAGAAGATGTCTGTGTGAAGCTAATCTATTTACAAGAATCCCCCCACAAAGTCCCTTTGTTAAAAATAGGCATGTGCAGAAGAGGTTACAATTTGCCAAAAACACATCAAGTAGCTTAAAGAGAAATGGAGGAACATTTTGTGGACTGATGAGAGTAAAATTGTTCTTTTTGGGTCCAAGGGCCGCAGACAATTTGTGAGGCGACCCCCAAACTCTGAATTCAGCCACAGTACACAGTGAAGACAGTGAAGCATGGTGGTGAAGCATCATGATATGGGCATGTTTCTCCTACTGTGGTGTTGGGCCTATTTATCCCATACCAGGGATCATGGGTCAGTTTGCATATGTCAAAATACTTGAAGAGGTATGTTGCCTTATGCTGAAGAGGACATGTCTTTGAAATGGGTGTTTCAACAAGACAATGACCCCAAACACACTAGTAAAGGAGCAAAATCTTTGCGATCAAAACTAATGTTTTAGATTGACCAGCTCAATCCCTGGACCTTAATCCAGTGGGGAACTTGTGGGGTGACATAAAAATGCTGTTTCTGAAGCAAAACCAAGAAATGTTAATGAATTGTGGAATGTTGTTAAAGAATCCTGGAGTGGGATAACAGCTGAATGGTGAAAGTGGTCGACTCCATGCCGCACAGATGTAAAGCAGTTATAAAGAACTCTGGTCATAAAACTAAATATTAGTTTGGTGATTCACAAGACTGCAAAATCCTAGAAACAAAAATGTTTGCACAAAATAGGTTTGAGTTTTACTGTGAACCAACTCTAAACTCTCGGCAGGATCCATAAGGGTGTCAGAGTTTGGTTTGCATTGCCGGCAATAATTCGGACCCGTTTCCAGGGAGGGTTAGACTTCGCCAGGGTTGCCCTTTGTCACAGATTCTGATTACTTTTATGGAAAGAATTTCTAGGCGCAGCCAGGGTGTTGAGGGGTTCCACTTTGGTGGTCGCAGGATTGGGTCTCTGCTTTTTGCAGATGGTGTGGTCCTGTTGGCTTCATTAAGACGTGACCTTAAGCTCTTAGTGGACTGGTTCGCAGCTGGGATGAGAATCACCACAACCAAGTACGAGTCCATGGTTCTTACCCGGAAAAGAATGGAGTGCCATCTTCGGGTCGGGGCTGAGATCCTGCCCCAAGTGGAGGATTTTAAGTACCTCAGGATTTGTTCACAAGTGAGGGAAGAATGGAACGGCAGATTGGTAGGGCGTCTACAGTGATGCAGACTCTGCATCGGTCCGTTGTGGTAAAGTGAGAGCTGAGCCGAAAGTCAAGTCTCTCAATTTACCGGTCGATCTACGTTCCTACCCTCACCTATGGTCATGATCTTTGGGTAGTGACCGAAATGACAAGATTACGGGTAGAAGCAGTCGAAATGAGTTTCCTCTGTAGGGTGGCTGGGCTCTCCCTTAGAGATAGGGTGAGAAGCACTGTCATCTGGAAGAGACTCGGAGTAGAACCGCTGCCCCTCTACATTGAGAGGAACCAGATGAGGTGGCTTGGGCATCTGGTTAGAATGCCTCCCGGACGCCTACCTAGATAGGTGTTCAGGACACGTCCGACCGGTGGGAGGCCTCGGGGAGGACCCAGGACACGTTGGAGAGACTATGTCTCTCAACTGGCTTGGGATCGCCTCAGGGTCCCCAGGGAGTAGTTGGACAAAGTGGCCAGGGAGAGGGAAGTCTGGGCTTCCCTGCTTAGGCTGCTTCCCCCGCGACCCGACCTCGGATAAGCGAAAGAAAATGGATGTAGTTTTGAGATTGTAAAGTCAACAGCAGACTGATATTTTTTGAACACATCCTTGTCAACTAATTGCCCAATTGCACAGCCTTCAGAGTGTGCATATCATCTCTTGTTTGTTTTCTGAGAATCTACTGCACCTATTGGTAACTTGTTTGCCATGTAGCAATACAATTATACTAACACCAGTACTTAATGTGGTTAGTCACATTGGACTGCTATTGTTTTGAACTCTAGCGTATGTACATACAGTATATGTACAATATGTATGTGTGTATATATACTGTACGGTATGTATATACTGTACATTTGTATATACACACATACACATACAGTATATGTGTGTTTATATTTTTTGCCCTTTACAAAATGAAAAATACTGTATACAAAATATACGTTTATCAGTATGCGCTGTGAAAAGTTCACACATCCCTGTTGTAAGTAAGACATACAGTAGACAAAGTCAAAGTGATTTGCAATGTTTTTAATTTGAGCGCATTTTCCATCTTTTTAAAAAGTGAAATGAATATGACTGACACGTGCAAGTTGAAACAAATGATTTTGAAATAGCCTCATGTTGTCGCTGTTGCAGCTAATAGAAGCAATGTTTGCCATTTAAAGGTCTCTTGCGCTGGAATAATCTTTTACAGGACGTGATTTTAAGCTCCTGCCTCTCAGCTCTGACGTCAGCGAGATTGTCTGAGCGAGGTGTGTCCCTCCTCTTCCTCCTGAGAGAGAGTAAGACACCATGCAATCGCTGGGTTTCGCCGTCACCATCACCACCATCATCACCATCACTACTAGCAGCAGCGCCGCCCTGTAGAGAAAGAGAGAGAGAGCTGCCGACCCCCCCGCTTCTCCTCCCCTGCACCTAACAAGGACCTCAGCCCCGCAGCGAGGCTCTCTCACAACGACCCCACCCCCCCTCTGAGAGCGGGGACGGAGCGAGACACACACTCGGAGTCACCGAGGAAAAAAGACGACCGCTTCGGGAACCCCGGCTCCGCGTTGCCCTCAATCCGGGCCTAATGCTGTAGCGGCGGAGCGCATTAGGAGCTTGAGAGAGACATCGCACTGATTGAGACCGAGAGAGTCCGCGAAAGGGCCAGGGCGGACCCGGGGAGACGACGCTTGTTCATTCGCTTGGAATCATGGGATGTACGCTGAGCGCCGAGGAGCGCGCGGCTCTGGACCGGAGCAAGGCCATCGAGAAGAACCTGAAAGAGGACGGGCTGGTGGCCGCCAAGGACGTGAAGCTGCTCCTGCTCGGTGAGTAAGACGCCGCCCCACGCCCTAGTCGTCTTCCTCTGCTGCCGTGGGACTGCATGGGGCGTTGGTGCTCTCCGTGGTGCTGATTTCACTATGGCGGCCTTCTGTTCCTTACAGGCGGGGGAGAGTCCGGCAAAAGCACCATCGTCAAACAGATGAAGTAAGTGTCTTTATGTTCTCTCTCTCAATTTTTGGATGAAATAAATAGATAGAGAGTTAGAACGGGCCCGAGATTGCACCCCCACCCACCTCCCTCCCTCTCGGTGAGCCGCCATGTTTCCAGAGGCCGAAGCCGGGGAGCAATGCCGGTGGCTCGACCAGAGAGGCTGCGGAGGCCTCGGTCGTGTATCCCAGGGTGCTGTTCGCTCAGCAGGGTTCTGAAATGTACTTTACGAGACGTTGTGGGCTTCGTGGTTGGAGCGTGTGACGGACGATCTGGGTGTTGTTCGTGTGTGTGTGTCTGAGGGAGGTCAGCACAGCTCCATTAGTGAATACCTCTGCTTTTAATCTTAATGGCTGTAAGTGCCCGATATCGGCGCTAGTACTTTGCCTATAAAGCGGATTTACGTAGAAATATGGCTTGAAAACGCATCTAAAGCGTTCCTAGCCTAAGCTAAATCACTCTTTGATGTTTTAAATCACCGTTGTAGTTCTCACTAAACCTCTTAGGGAAGTTTCTAGATGTTTTCATGATAAATCACCGTCTATTGTATATTTTCTACTGGGAATCTTCTCCACATCTACACCGTCCTTGCGAGTGCATCCACCACCCATTCCTGCTTCCTCTTCTTCCTCCTCTTATTTACTTTCAGGGCTCTCGTTTCCGTAGCTGCCCTGAATGCAACACCAAATTGTAGTGCTTGATTTTTTCCCCTTGTTTGTTCTTGATCGTTTTAGCCAAACACGCAGATAAGATGATTGAATAGTGATTCTCTTTATGTTGTTCAAATGAGTGTGAAGTGAGTTGAGCATACAGATTCCTCTGCAGGATGGGAAATCCTCCAAATGTCTCATGTTTGGTAGTTTTCATTGGCACAAAGGTAGCCTCCTAGGATATGAATAATTGAATTGAAAAAGGCCAGCCCATTTGGGGGAGATGCACTAACTTTGCTAGTGCATCTACTAGCAGCTTTAGATATGTCGGCGAATTTCTATTTTTACACTTTAGCGTGATTGGTTAGTGAAGTTTTCATCATTTGTGGATGCTGGGAGGCTTTGAAAAGGTTGATTTCAGCAAGCATTTAGAAGAAAGGAGGAGTACAGTATCTGGGTGTAAAAATAGCCTGTTTGACTGCTGGTGGCCTATGAGCAAGTATTCCAAAATAGATATTTTACATAAACGTTGCTCCAAATACAAAGAAAACAAGGTTATTTGCTGCCCTCTCTATTATTAATTCAATCCACTTCTCTCTTATCCACTTTTCATCCATAATTACACAATTGCGCACACAGCCACAGCACAAAATATTTAAAAGCTCCTCCTCTCATAGATTTTCTCGCATGCAGGAAATGCTAAGCAACAACAACGCCCTGAGAAGTCCTTGTCACAATCTTTTTCTTGTGTAACATAGAACCTTGTGTGTGCATGGAGGTTAAACTCCAGGAACAAAGAAAGTATGTATTACAGGAAGTGATGAGTGCCATGCAGCATGTATGAGCGGAAAGTGATAGTGATAACCTTTAAAGAGTCACAATCTGTCTTAAAATGGAACTGCTGAGTGCTGTGCAGAGTGTTGGATAAGGACTTCATTGCCAGTCATAAATTATACATTGCTGAAATATCACATAACCATTATGGATGGCCGTAATGAAGGTCCACCACATAATACAATCATGTCTTTCAGTTGGACACGTGTGTTACAGAGAAAGTGTGAATTACTTCCACAATATGCGAGGCCTTATCCCCGTGAGGTGAAAAGACGACCACTGGGGGCCGCAGGAACATATGGCAGAATGGGACATTTCCTAGTGGTAACGTCTGTGTGCGCCTGCAGGATTATCCATGAAGATGGCTTCTCTGGGGATGACGTGAAGCAGTATAAGCCTGTGGTCTACAGCAACACCATCCAGAGCTTGGCAGCTATCCTCCGAGCCATGGACTCACTGGGTATCGAGTTTGGAGACAAGGATCGAAAAGTTAGTTGCCCTAATCTTGAAATGCTCCAGTGTGATGACAGAGAGAGTGTGAAATGTGATTACATAGAAATGCTGGAGAAGAAATAAAATACACAATAGAGTGGTTCCCCTAGTGTTTGAAAACAGTACATTTTGGGAAAGCTCCTTTACCCTAGATTTGTTTTGGATTAGAACCCCACAGTTAAAGTGTTGCCACTATAAAACCTTTAAGAGTACAGGCATTGTTTTAAGAAACATTCTTAAATGTTGTAAAAATAGGTTACCCGCTGCACAGTAGATCAGTTTCGGACCCACCAGCGAATGGCGAAAAACCACGAGTAAGTGAGATGCCAATGAAAATGTTTATTTTTGACACACGGCTCACTCCCCACTATCCTCCTGTTAGCTTTTATTTGCCATTCTCCTCAGACTTTGTATGAACATTTGCAATAAAAGCGACTGTTGTAACTATTAGATTAGATTTAGCTACAGAACCCTCGCCCATTTCTCTTCAACTGCCGTTGTTCACTTGTGATGCAGGCCACGTTTAAAGCAGTAAAATGACACACACACCCATTAAATGCATTTAAAGTATAAAATGTACAGGTACTCACCACTAATGAATGATAATGTAAGACGTTCGATAAAACACACAACTGTGGTGCATATGGACTCAACTCTAGCTTTCATGATAGATACTTTACTAATCACCAAGAGAAATTCATAATAATAACATTATCGTATTACAAAATATATAATAAAATATATACTATTAATAGTATAAGTACTATAATATTAATATATAAATAGTAATATTAATATATAAATTAATATAAATATAATATACATTAAATAAAAAATAATGTACATTAATTATATAAATAATAATATATTGATAATATAATAAAAAATAAAATAATAAAACAATAACTGATGTGTACCATAGGGAAGTGGATATTCATTCTTATTCTTATACTCACCCTTTCGTTTGATGATGGCACCGCATCTTAGGAAATAGAGAAGGCTTATCAGCTCCATGCATTATGCTTTTTAACACTATTAACTCTCATACAAGCGTGAAAAGAAGCTAGCTGCTGTATTTTTAAACAGAAAAACAATTACATACCCACCATTCATTTTTATTACATTAACACTAAGTGCATTTTCTTCTTCTTCTATTATTATAATTGTCCAATACTTTACTATGCCATAATGATTTGAATTTCCAGTTCTGTGGTCATCATCACAGCTTTCCTCTTTGCCATCACTGGCTAAAAAAAGCTAAAGAAAAGCAAAGCTTATGAAGTGAATGAAACTTTAGATTCGCATTTGGCTGTACAGTCAATGATACGAAAAGTATGTCTCTTGTGCAGGCGGATGCCAAGCTAGTGTGCGACGTCGTGAGTCGCATGGAAGACACGGAGCCATACTCTGCAGAGCTCCTCAGCGCCATGAAGCGTGTTTGGGCCGACGCTGGGACACAGGAGTGTTTCAACCGGGCCCGCGAATACCAGCTCAACGACTCGGCCCAATAGTAAGTCAGAGCTGGAGAACACAGTGTGAAAGCTACACAAGTTTTTGATGTTTCTGTAGAGTCCAATTAACCTTATTGATCCATGCCATCATCAGCTACCTGGACAGTTTAGACCGGATCGGGGCAGCAGACTACCAGCCCACAGAGCAGGACATCCTGAGAACTCGAGTGAAGACCACTGGCATTGTGGAAACTCACTTCACCTTCAAAAACCTTCATTTCAGGTAGGATTTAGTCGTGTTATGCATAATCAGCATTTTAGTTTCATATCTTCTATCTAACTTTGTCTCTTTTTCCAGGCTCTTTGACGTGGGAGGTCAGAGGTCAGAGAGGAAGAAGTGGATCCATTGCTTTGAGGACGTGACTGCCATTATCTTCTGCGTGGCTCTGAGTGGTTACGACCAGGTGCTTCACGAGGACGAGACAACTGTAAGTGTCAGTGCAATAAAGACATACGGTACCTATAATGATCTATGAAAAGGGACACGCAATAAAATGCAGTTGGCTGTGATAACGTGAGAACTATTGTCATTTTCTTATCCTGATGCGCAGGCACTATGATGCAGTAGAATCATCCTCTTAAAGAAAATAATGATAGAAGTGATACCTTATAATTAGACATGATCTTGATATTATACTATTAATATACCAGGTCCTATCAATGCAGCCACCAGAAAAAATACTCACATGCTGGTTAATCATGCACTCTTTACACGTATTTGGTCTTGCATTTATCATATACAGTATATACACTATGGGGTGGTGGTGAGGGGTGACTGGGCTGGTTGTCACATTTTTTACTCAAGTGTGAATTGCCTTTCATCAGAACAGCTTTCGATAGTCATTCCTACATTCACTTGAAGCTTAATGTGTTCATGTGTAAAATGTCTATCCCTTGTTCTGCAGCTCATTGTAACAAAGAGCTAATTCATTATCCAAGACACTCTTGACACACTGGGGTTGTTTGTTATTTTATTGGAAACATCATTTTAAAATGCAAGAAGAGAACTCAATATGGAAGTTTTCATTAATTGACTAGTCACAAAATGCGACATAACTGACATTGAGCTAGAAACACAAACAGGAAACACATCGATAGGCCAGCCTGTTGTTTATGTCATGTACTGTCAGGGGTGCCGCCAGGAATTTGAGGCACAAAAAAAAGTCACGTTGAGCCTAATAAAATAACCTATTCTTTCATGCATTTATTTTCTATGCTGCTTTATCCTCATTAGGATCACGAGGGTGTGGAGCCTATCCCAGCTGACTTTGGACCACCTAATCACCTGTTCTAACTTTTAGGACATTTGGAATTGTCGGAACTTCGGCACCATACAGCACCCCCTGTGAGCTGTATATGAATATACGTAACAACCAACCCCAACTGGAATTTCTTTCTAGCACCGAGACTGCCAATTGCGTCAAACTAGTTAGCTGGCTATTAAAAATCTAAACTATAGCTGTCCCTTACCATTTTAAGGGTAACATGTGTTTTGTTATAAACCCATTGTTAAAAGCCTAGAGGAGCTGATTATTTACAGTTTGAAATGATAAACACAAAACGTCCTTTCACCTCAAGCTCAGCTGTCTTTTTTGCCCCCTTCCTGATTGCTTATTTTGTGCCAAAATTTTTTTCCAATGTTTTAGATCATCAAAACATTTAAAAATTATTCAGTGACAACACAAATGAACCCAAAATGCAGCTTTGTTTTTTTATTAAGGGAGGGGAAAAAATCAAACCTGCACAGCCCTGTGTAAAAAAGTGATCTCACCCTGTTAAAACAAACAGTAACTGTGGTTCCACGCAGGCCTGATTACTGCCACACCTGTTCCCAATTAAAAAACAGTTCAATAGTGAACGTGAAGTAGACCAAATCATCCTCAAAAGCTAGACATCATGCCGAGACCTTAGATAATACAGGAACAAATGAGCACGTATCTAAAGTAAAGTATCTATCAGTCTAAAAATGATTATTAAACTATTTCCAAAGCTTTGGGACTCCATAAAACCACAGTGAGAGCCATTATCCACAAATGGAAAAAACATGGAACAATGGTGACCCTTTGTAAGTGGCCAGCCAATCAAAATTACCCCCAAGAGCGCAGCGACAGCTTATCCAACAGGTCACAAAAGACCCCACAATCACATTAAAAGAACTGCAGGCCTCACTTGCATCAGTTTAGTTCAGTGTTCATGTTCATGTGTTCATCCACCATAAAAACAGGCAAGACACCGAGGCGTTCCAGGCCAGCTGTGAGACATAATCCCACCAGCATGTCCTGCCTTATGGCCTTCTTCCGGCGGGCAGGCCCGGTACACCACACCAGGGAGGCGTCCGGGAGGCATCCGTACTAGATGCCTGAGCCACTTCAACTGGCCCCTCCCGATGATGACACTTAAGTGTGAAAAACATGCAAAAAAAAAAAAAATAAGAAAGAGGGCAAACACATTTTCAGACCACTGTATATTTAAAGGCAAATCTTTTCGTAACTAATCATTACTGCTAGCATTTCAGATGTTTTTTTTACACTGCTTATTTTGCCCTTTTTTGTGTTTTGTGTGTGTCAAATCTTATTTCTACAACGTGCAGCGGGCCAGTAATAAGCAAGCTGCGGGCTACAAATGGCTCCCGGGCCACAATTTGGACACCCCTGGTGTATCCTATTATTGTTTGACAATAGCCATGTACTGAAGCCATCAAATGATTGTACATTATGGGATTTTTAATAACAACTGATTGTACATCATATGCAGTAAGATTTTTGTACAAATGAGTAATTACTGTAAGTTTAGTCCAAATTCCATAAATGTTCACATTTGTAGACAACCCCCACTCAGTGGCGAGATATTGAAATATACTGTATCAAGGGTGTTCAAAATCCAAATGTGGCCAACAGCTGGTTTTATTGGCCCAATGCACACAGAAAAGGAAAACAATTTTGAATTTTGTTTTAGCATGGTTAATAAAAACATCATATTTTCATGTGCGGCCCTCTGTATAAAAGCACTCACTGGTAAATTGTAATGTCTGTCTTCGTCTACACCAGTGCTTCCCTGCTATCCCGTTATGACCCCCGTAAGGGACAGAAATGGTTTCATTCCCCAATTTAAATTCTATTGAAAAACTATTTATTGATCTGTCATGTACAGACTGAACTTGAAACTGAAACCAGGAAAATGCAACAAAATGGAGAACTGGGAAGCATACAGGCATATTCAAAAGTCAAATTGCATGTTGATCAACTTGTGCATATTTGTGCACACTACTAGGGAAACACCGGCCATTCAATATTTACGTTGATTTCTTTTCTTCTTGCTTCAGAACCGCATGCACGAATCCCTCATGCTCTTCGACTCCATCTGCAACAACAAGTTCTTCATTGACACCTCCATCATCCTCTTCCTTAACAAGAAAGATCTCTTTGCAGAGAAGATCAAGAAGTCACCGCTGACGATCTGTTTTCCAGAATACACAGGTTTGTGTTGTCTTTAACTCCCAAGGAGTGCCTTGAACACAACCATGTTCATCTTTCCTCTGTTGGCCTTGCAGGTGCTAACACTTATGACGATGCTACGGCATACATCCAGGTTCAGTTTGAGAGTAAGAACCGCTCTCCCAACAAGGAGATCTACTGTCACCTGACCTGTGCCACGGACACAGGGAACATCCAGGTAGTGTTTGATGCCGTCACTGACATCATTATCGCAAACAACCTGAGAGGGTGTGGCTTATACTGAGGTCTCAAGCACAGCTGTTGTCATGGAGAGTTGGAGGTGTTAATGATCATTTTCTTGATTCTTAAAAAAACACAAAAATATGTAATTCTACACGTCCGAATGGACCCAAAGAGCTGCCACCAGACATCACGCTGGATTAATGTCCATGTTTTGTCCCCTCCCTCCTGTTTTCATTTCAATACACAACCCCAGTTTTGTCTTGGATGTTTATTTTTTTATTGATTTGTTGAGGACTGCTGGCACCAGGGTGGTATTCAGTTGGCACCTTTTTTTGGGGGAAAATGCAGTGCAGAAATTCCTCCGTCTGGCCTCTATGTGCAAGCATTGAGTTAGTGGTGCCCCTCCTGCGTAATGGCAGTGATGATACTGGGGAGGCTTTTTTGACCACTGAGAGGGGACAAAGCCCTCCTCTCCTTCACAGCCACACACAAGATTGAGGTAGCCTTCGGCTGGTCTGTTCCACTCCTTTTGGCTTCTCCCTACTAAATCATCATCAAAAAGTATTTATTCAGTGCAGAGTGCAAGAGACCGTCAATCATATTGCACGAAAAGGAGACAAAAAAAGCAGTCATATCTGTGCCAACCATGTGAGAACAGATTATCATAGATCATTAAGGATATGATCTTATCACACAACTACTTACTGATTGAAACCTCATGCCCTCCCCTGTCACATATTTTCATTCCTAAAAATGAAGAGGGGCGTAGAGCAACCCTATGAGAACATCTTGTACCCCTCAATGTGAATCTGTTAACATAGAACACTGCACAAAAAGAACAATATCATTTGAGGCAGTCTCAGTCAGGAGCAAACTGCTTTATTGTATTCGAAGCCTCCCCTGACATATCAAAAAATTAACCCCCTCATCGGCCATATTTACCCTTTCACAGACAAAAAGTCCAGCTATCCATTTTCACCTGTGCACCCTAAAGTCCACCTCCCCATTCCTGTATACTCCTACCTGTCATGTCATCCCCAATATCCTATCCATCCTCACCTTAAAAGCACCGTATTGTATATATATATATTACGATTATACCAGATTTTTTTTTACTGTGAATGTTTTTTGTGCTGCACCCCCCCATCTTATTCTGTAGTTCTTTGGTTGCTCTCATGTGGAATGTTTGTGCTGAGCCAATCGAATGTTGTGTTTACATTAAAGCTACACTTTTCCTAACTATTCCCGAGTTCATGCTGTCAATCTAATGTGTGCTCGATTCAGGTTAGGTGCCAAAATAGGCGGAGCATTATGAGAATGGACCACATTTAAAGCTCTACTGTGTGTCATTGCACAAACATGATCCTTAGAGATTGGGAGCCATTCTTGCGTGGCAGCGCTTGGTGGTGAAAACGGTTTATCTAATCAGGCTGAACGTAAAAAATGTAGTGCGAATGGGTCTCGATTTATTAGGTTAAAAGTGTTTCATCCTCACTGACAACCAGCCATTCCTTTATTGAATGACTAGGCGGGATCAGCTGTCTGACCTGCTTCTGTCATTTTAATAGCTATGATGTTCATTACCGCTCTGCTCCTCTGTCGCAGGATGTCCTCCTTTCTCACCATTACAGGTTAGAAGGTTGGAACTCGCACAATTAAAGACCTTTTAATTACACATTGTCATACTTAACAAGGCGCTTGCTCACATGTTGTTTAGGCTCAATTCTCTTTTTCTAAAAACAAGGATCAAACCAGGATTGTCCGTGATATGCATCATGAAAGCAGGTGCTGCAGTACTGCAGTAAAAAAAAAAGCAGCATGTCACAGTCGCAGCCTCTTGATATCCTCACTTCTGAAGTCAACACGTAGAGCTAGAACCTGACGCACCTCTGCTGGGGTCAAACGCCACGTCAGGGGGCCAGAATTTGGTCCCCAGTAGTCCAAGATCTCAGTTACCTGCAGAACACAGAGACAAATAGCGGTGACCAAAATTGATGAAATCTGGTCATCTCATTTCAACACTGTTTTAATGTGAAGTCCTGTTCCTCCTTATGCACTGGTATACCAAACTTAATCCCCCATTTATGTAACATGATAGTATCATGTTTATTTGTATAAACGTGACACTGATTTGACTATTTGTACCATGAAAAGTCATGGTTTTTCCATTATCACTGATAGGTTCACGATAGAGCAAAGGTTAGTGTAAAATAATGTATTCAGTGTATTATTTGGCACAGTCAGATTCAATACAATTGATAGAATACCTGCAGCGAGGGAAAAAACTATTTGAACCCCAGCTGATTTTGTAGGTTTGCCCACTAACAAAGAAATGATCAGTCTATAATTTCAATGGTAGGTTTATTTGAACACTGAGAGACAACAATGACAAAAAATCCAGAAAAATGCGTTTCAAAAAGAGTTATATATTCATTTGCATTTCCATGAAGGAAATAAGTATTTGATCCCCTATCCATCAGCAAGCTCTCTAGCTCCCAGGTGGATCTTATACAGCTCGTTACATGTATAAAAGAGACCTGTCCACAGAACCAATCAATCAATCCAGATGCCAAACTCTGCACCATGTCCCAAGACCAAAGAGCTTGAGAGATGTCAGGGACAAGATTGTGGACCTACACAAGGCTGGAATGGGCTACAAGACCATCGCCAAGCAGCTGGGTGAGAAGGTGACAACCGTTGGTGCAATTATTCGCGAATGGAAGAAACATAAATTAACTGCCAATCTCCCTCGGTCTGGAGCTCCATGCAAGATTTCACCTCGTCGAGTTTCAATGAGAATGAGAATGGTGAGGTACCACTCGGGAGGAACTTGTCAATGATCTCAAGGAAGCTGGGACCATAGTCACCACAAAAACAGTTGGTAACACACTACGCCATGAAGGACTGAAATTCTGCTGTGCCCGCAAGGTCCCCCTGCTCAGGAAAGTCCATCTACATTCCGTTTGAAGTTTGCCACTGAACATCTGACTGATTCAGAGGAAGACTGGGTGAAAGTGTTGTGGTCAGATGAAACCAAAATTGAGCTCTTTGTCCTCCAAGGGGACAGGACAATTGCACAACATCAATGGGAGGATGGATGGGCCCATGTACCGTCAAGTGTTGGGTGAGATGGGTCGTGGTTGGGTATTCTAGCATGACAATGATCCAAAACACACGGCCAAGGCAACAAAAGATTGGCTCAAGAAGAAGCATATTAAGGTCATGGATTGGCCTAGTCAGTCTCCAGACCTTAATCCCATAGAAAATCTGTGGTGGGAGCTGAAGGTTCGAGTTGTCAAACATCAGCCACGACACATTAATGACTTGGAGAGGATCTGCAAAAAGGAGTGGGCCAAAATCCCCCCTGAGATGTGTGCAAACCTTGTGGCCAACTACAAGAAACGGCTGACCTCTGTGATTGCCAACAAAGGTTTTGCCACCAAGTACTGAAGCACGTTTTTCAAAGGGATCGAATACTTATTTCCTTAATGGAAATGTAAATTAATTTATAACTCTTTTTGAAACACATTTTTCTGGATTTGTTTTGTCATTGCTGTCTTTCTGTGTTCAAATAAACCTACCATTGAAATTATAGACTGATCATTTCTTTGTTAGTGGGCAAACTTACAAAATCAGCTGGGGTTCAAATAGTTTTTTCTCCTCACTGTACCTACAAAAAAAAGCCTATAACTCAAGCTGTTGCCTCACTTTGAAATCCGCTGATTCAAACTGTTCAAAGAGGTATTCATTTAGCAATATCTTTATTATGGTTTTCACTTGTGTGACCTATTTAGCTATGCGGTGGGAGGAAAATCTGATCATTGCGTGTATTAGTACCAATGATAGGGACACTACATAGGTAGTTCAAGTAATATTTTTTAGTAATTATCTTACAAAGCCAGTTAAAATAAACATTATTCTAATTTTTTGTGCAAGTATATGCCAGAGGTGAGCCTATAGCATGTAAAACGTGCCATTCAAGTACAGTGTCTCATAAATGTAAATACACCACTCACATTTCTTTATACAATATCCCGGGACAATACAGTAGTACATGAATGAAATTTGGCTAGAACTGTTTCCAGCTATTTAGGCAATAATGTGCGTTGTGGCATTTTCAGTGGAATGTAAATCTATAGTGCTATACTGCTGTACACGGACTACTCTAAAGTATATCCAAATTTCATTTATAGTTTTATCCCTCGAGAAGATGCATTGTAATAAAAATGGTTTCTGGAATGTGAAGGATGTACTACATGTTTGTATTCATGCTCTAATTGCATATGATACAGATGATGCTAGATGAGTGTGTGACGTTAAATTACCCTCTCCAGGTTGAGGACGGTGGCCATTTGTGTGAGACGAGCAAACTTGTCCCTGATGGTCCAGGTGGTCACAGTGGTGAGATATGCCACAAGGGAACGAAGCTCTTTATCAAACTGTAGCCCACCCAGCTGCAACGACATCGGTTAACTTTTAGAGATTATTTCTACTCGTTCAAGTTTGAAATGCTTCAAATATTACCAGCCCTTTCTCAGCTGTGTTCTATCTGTATTATCAATAAACACATTGTTAAAAATAGAGCAAGGCTACCACCAGAGACCCTCCGATGGACTTCATAAATTATTGATGAAGGCTTTTTCATCCTCTGCACGTCAGCAATGTGGCGCTTGGGTATGCTCGCTGCCACCTTGTGGCAAAGCTCAGCTCCTCACCCTGCTGAATGAGCACTTGAGGACGGTCTTCTCCATCTCAATGGATATGAGGCTGGTCATCAGGCTAGTCAGTGTGTCGTAGATAACAGGAGAGAGGGCTGTCTGGTGACAAGACACAGGGGACGTTAAAATAAAAATAAAACACCGGGTATTTAATGATGAGGCCTTTGTTTTAATGGCGTAAACACCTTGAACTCCGCCATCAGCTGCTCCAAGTTGATGATGAGCTGCTGCACCCAGGGGTCGTTTGCTTCGTAATCGTTAAATTCCTCCTGTTATCGTCAACAGCGGTTACAAAAATGTTTGAAAAGTATGACTATCAAAATGATATTTGTGAGAGAATGTATGACCTCCTCGATGTTATGCGAGATGGACAGGAAGCAGCTGATCCAGGGTTTGACTTGGGGTTTTATGGCTGTTGTGTTTAACTCTGTCAGGCCTTCCTGTAAAAGCAAGGTCAATGTGAAAAAACGTATCCAGCCGAGATCTCCTCCCACATTCCAGTTACATGCATCTTAGTTTAATTGGGGGTTCTAAATTGTCCATAAGCGAGTATGCTAGTTTGTCTCTGTGTCCTGTAATTGACTGGTTACCAGTCCAGGGTCAACCCAGCCTCTTGCCTGACGAGGTGGGGTCATAAATTTCTCTTTGAGATGAACAAAGTATCTATTTAAATTGTTTTAAAAGGGCCGAGACACTGCAGGTTTTCTTACCAGCCAGTCACTCCAGCAGGCGATTTAATGAGCCACACCACCGTCAATTTGAGGAAAAGAGCTCATCAATTACATCACCTGCTGAAGGAACTGGTTGGAGAGAAAGTCTGCAGTGTCGCGGCCCTGCAGGGCACTAGTCTGACACGTGGCATAGATGAAGGAAGAGCTCTTTTCTTGACTATATTGCAGTGATGCTAGTCCTTAAAAACACATGACCCGCCCACCACCCAAATGTTAATATTGCCATCTGCCGCCAGTAGTTTTACACTGAGCAGCCCGTTATGATGCTCTAATGAGTGCTTTCTATGTTTCCAACCTGCAAAAGGTCCTTGAACTTTGTGGCTGTGTTGACAAGGTCGGACAAACAGCTTTCAATCTTGGCGTGTTCACCGGAACCGGCCCCCTGACTGAACATTTTGGAGCAGTCGTTCTGCATGCCACATGCAAAAATGTTTAGATTAAGCAGAATTGAAAAGAAGAAAAACTAAGGTACATTTTATGAATCTTACCTCAAGGTTTCTCTTTAAGGTGGAAACGTTCTCACTGCATACCTCGGAATTGTTGAGAGTCGCCTGAAATGGGAATAAACGTCACAGTCAGAAAGCTCAAGTGGTCCTGCTCAATATAGAGAATTCTATTATTTATTTATCACTTCATGACACACGTAAACAATAAAACAAACAAAAAATGATGCAAAAGTAGAAGGAATCTCTGTCATCTTAGCACTCAAAAAAATTCCTTCACACTTCAATCTTTTTTATATAATAAAAATGTTTATGCACTCTTTTTATATGTTGTTGATCTCACCAAAAAAGCAGCCTTGGCATTTTCAGTGCTCTCTATGTTGAACTCAGTGTTGAACTTTCCCTGCTGCAAACTGCTTTGCATCAGGCTGACGGCACTACTGACACCACGCTGGATGTCCTGCAGCGTCGTTGCAGGGAAGCCCTGCCGCAGCTTGTTGTACAGCACCTCCCTGACAGGTAAGGTGAAGAGAGGAGGGACACATAGGCGTAAGACACCAATAAATGAAAAGGGTGAGAAGTCACATATGAAAGTTCAGGAAATATGGGAACCTAAAGTCGGACTCCAGCACTGAGTTGGCGTGGTTGATCATTGCACACAGGCAGTCGATGCTGGAGCTGGACAGTGCTCGACTGATGCATTTCTTTACAATGTAGAAACAATCATCCACCATGCTGGAGGTCAGCTGACCCTTCTCGTAAGTATCCATTGTAACAGCCTGGAAAATGTAATTCTACGCATGAAAAATGACTCAAATGTGTGTTTTCCAAGAAAACAGAATTTAATGAAATTATTCTGCTTCATCTATCAGTGTGGGGCCTCCCCTACACCCTGAAAAACATTATTTACTAGAGTTTACTGTTTACTCCTCAATGTATGATCTACAATCAATTAATTTTGCCCTTAACATATCGAATCTAATAATAATCTAAGATTTATAATGCAGCATCTAATCTAATCTAAGTTATTTTAACAGGTTTGAAATATGGTTTTCATTATTTTTCACCAGCTGATGGGTCTCCCCATAAGTTATCGCACCTTTGAAAACCCCTGATATATGGTATGGCAATCACCAGAATAATCCAATTACATGCAGTACAATACGAGAGATGTATTAATATTCAGAACTGAATAAGATTATTGTAATAATTACTGTACCAAAACAATACAAACACCTCACGCTACAGCCACAACAACAAAAATACTGTTACTCAACAAACTTGACAATGAAATCGAAGCAATCCTGTCTTTGTAAAACGATAATTTTGATGCAACTTTTTCACTGGAACACACTGATTGGGATGACTGTATGTCTACGAGTAGCGGACCTTAACGACACATAAAACAGAGTAGTAAACCTTGTTGACAGACTCCCTCATGTAGTATTCCTCCATTGGTATGTAATAGCCAATCAGCTCCTGCATGTTCCTGCTCAGCACGCAATGTTTCAGCAGCTTCTCCACATTCTGATGATGTTCTGGGTGGTAAAAACAACAGCAGCATACATTTTAAATGCCCAAAGTCAGCTGGGATAGGCTCCACCATACCCCCGCGACCCTAATGAGGATAAGTGGCATAGAAAATGGATGGATGGCTTATCAAAATGTACATGACAACTATAACACCTGCTCACTTACCTGCTGTGATGCTCTGAGCATCGCCAACTTCAAAGTCGGCCAACATACGTCGACGCAAAAAACGGAAGTAAAGCTCCGCTCGAGCATTCATTAAAGTGACTTCTGCCAAAACAGGATCAAGCTCTCTGTTTATGTACAAAAGAAAAATAGAGGTCAATAAACGTGACAATAATAATGTCATTAGGTGTGTACTATGTCAAATAGAAATACCTGGGCTCAATCCTCTCCCCAGGTACACTCTTCATCATGCTACTCTGGACAACCTGAAACTACACAAGGCATTTATGTGAGTGTCACAATATAAAACCTTTACATCATGTATAAGACCTGTGATGCACACCTTGTTGAGATATCCTCGCTGCTGAATGAACTTGTCGACTATCTTCTGCGCCTGCTGGTCACATTCTTGCTGTAGATGAGTAATGAGAGTGTACAGGTGGCCTGGACCATAATAGGTCTCTACGATGGGCTGATGGGTCTCAACCACACGAGCAATGCCTGCAAATGATCAGGTATATTTGATGCAGTGGTTTTCAAACTGGGGGCGCGGGGCTACCACGCACACTTTTCATTATTACCGTACTTTTGGACTACAAGTTACTACGTTTTTCTCCCCCTTAGAACCCAGCAGTGTGTTCAAATTCTCTACTGACTTCGCGCAAGTGTTCCAATAACACTCTTATCAAGTTTCCGTGTGTGTCTGCGCATGCTCGGAGTACGTCGTTCAACACACCCTTATCATCCCTTTTTTCCTCTCGGATCTTTCTCAGCGAGTTGGACACGTCCCGGTGGAAATGACACTGTCTGTGCAAGCTATGCACTGACTACTCACTGCGTTCCAAGTTATGCAAATTATATTTTTCTCTGATTCTGCAGTTAATATAAATTAGTCATCATAATTTTCAAGTCATCAACCTTCATTAGTACAATTTGACTGTTTTTGAACAAACCTACCAATGATAACACAATTTTTGCGAAAAATAAAAACATAAAATGTATTTTTCCACATTATTATGGTCATGAGCTTTGGGTAAAGACCGAAGAGTCTGAACGCCCTGGCACAGCCAGGGCATTCAGGAGTTTCAGTTTGGTGGCCACAGGATTCGGTCTCTGCTTTTTGCAGATGATGTGGTCCTGTTGGCTTCATCGAGCCGTGAAATTCAACTCTCACTGGATCTGTTCGCGGCAGTGTGAAGCGGCTGGGATGAGAATCAGCACCTCCAAGTCCGAGTCTATTGTTCTCACCCGGAAAAGGGTGGCGTGCCATCTCCGAGTCGGCGATGAGGTCCTGCCTCAAGTGGAGGAGTTTAAGTACCTCGGGGTCTTGTTCACAAGCGAAGGAAGGATGGAACGCGAGATGGACAGGCGGATTGGTGCGGCGTCTGAAGTGATGCGGACTCTGCACTGGTCTGTCGTGGTGAAGAGAGAGCTGAGCCAAGAGGCAAAGCTCTCAAGGGTGTTGAGGGGTTCCACTTTGGTGGTCGCAGGATTGGGTCTCTGCTTTTTGCAGATGGTGTGGTCCTGTTGGCTTCATTAAGACGTGACCTTAAGCTCTTAGTGGACTGGTTCGCAGCTGGGATGAGAATCACCACAACCAAGTACGAGTCCATGGTTCTTACCCGGAAAAGAATGGAGTGCCATCTTCGGGTCGGGGCTGAGATCCTGCCCCAAGTGGAGGATTTTAAGTACCTCAGGATTTGTTCACAAGTGAGGGAAGAATGGAACGGCAGATTGGTAGGGCGTCTACAGTGATGCAGACTCTGCATCGGTCCGTTGTGGTAAAGTGAGAGCTGAGCCGAAAGTCAAGTCTCTCAATTTACCGGTCGATCTACGTTCCTACCCTCACTTATGGTCATGAGCTTTGGGTAGTGACCAAAAGGACAAGATCGCGGGTAAAAGCGGCCGAAATGAGTTTTCTCCGCAGGGTGGCTGGGCTCTCCCTTAGAGATAGGGTGAGAAGCACTGTCATCCGGGAGAGACTCGGAGTAGAACCGCTGCTCCTCCGCATTGAGAGAGCCAGAAGGTGGCTCGGGCATCTGGTTAGGATGCCTCCCGGATGCATCCCTGGGGAGTTGTTCAGGGCACGTCCAACTGGTAGGAGGCCTCGGGGAAGACCCAGGATACGTTGGAGAGACTATGTCTCTCAGCTGGCCTGGAAACGCCTCGGCATCCGCCGGGAAGAGCTGGACAAAGTGGCCGGGGAGAGGGAAGTCTGGGCTTTTCTGCTTAGGTTGCTGCCCCCGTGACCCAACCTCGGATAAGCAGAAGAAAATGGATGGAAGGATACAAGCGATAAAACCTCATTTTCAGAGCAATCCCCATTGTCTCATCCTGACACAGACATAGATTGACAGGTTTTCACAGCGCGGGGAATTTAAACACCAATGTAAATTAAACCTTTAAGATTAAACACTCTTAATACACAACATAATTATCAAACTGAATTACTTATTCATATAACTCTAAAAGGTTCCCTCTAAGCTGCACGCATGTGCAATAGCACACTGATCTCATGTTCTCTGCGCACAGCCAATCCTTGTTGCGCACTAAATACAATCCAGCTTGAACTGTAAATAAAATAAACACATAATTTATTCTAGTCTATTCTTCCCAGGTACTATGGTACATATAGTATCTCACCTTCCAGTAAAAGTGTCAGAGTATCCGCAAATATGAGTGGAGCTCTTTTGTCACCCAGGTCTCCTCCAGTTGCTAACAGCAGGTTCTCTTCAGCTTTGGAGGCCAGCTGTGTGTTACAATGGCTGTGACTAAACTGTATTTATATCCTCTGACCACACATTTACTGACCTGACTGCAGAGATATTGTCCAAAACGGGCGAGGCCCTGCTGGTGGAGGCCCAACAGTGGAAAGATCTTGAAAAACCTTTCCACTTGCGCCAGGTCCACTGCAGACACAGCTTCATCCAACTTCTTAGCGACGATTACCTTCAGTTTCTGCTCAGCTTCCTGCAGCAGTAACAGACTGGCATCCACAGCACTGCCTGTACAACAACCTGAGAGTTACTATTTCAGACATGCACTTTATCGGCACTGCTGAACATACACATCTATATGCTATCGTTACCAGTCATGTTTTTACAAGCTACTTTTTTAAAAGCTTGCAGATTTCCTATTCATGCCGAGCATATTAATTTATCAATTTATTTATTTTTCTTTTTAAGTGTCAATGTGACAAGCGGTGTGCTCCACAAACATTGGGGACAAATTCAAATTGGCAAGTACCTTTTGTGCAGTTTGGAGCTGCACAATAAATGAATTTTTCGCCAAATCGAATTAAACCACGAGAAAATAAAGTTCCAAGCACAATAAAAGCGCGCTGTGATTGCGTGCACTGTATGGTACGCATTTGTCTGTTTCAGCTCTGACGTCACGCGTCGGAAATTGTCGAGCGATCCCGATCATTCCGAGTGCGTCGGACAATACTGTACAAGTTAGTCTGCAAGGGTTTCTTTTCATCAAAATTGCTTAGTAAAAACGCAACAAAAGGGCTGTAAAACCAATTTCTAAATGTTTAATTCCATTAAAACTCTATTAAAATCTACATTGGAAAAAAATCGCCTTTCTATGCCCTTTAAGTAAGCATAATAAGGATGTGCACCAGTTTGATTGATCAACAGTGCTTCTGGTGGCTACAACCAAGTAGTGTACATTATTTGCCCTCCATTGCTTCGATTTGTCACTAAGCAACAATAATGTCCACACAATTGATGAACTTGATGAACAAATTCATTGTCATGCCCAACCTAATTATGTTTTTAAAAACAACATCTTGGTGTTGTACTTTTATTTGATCCCACTACATTATGCAAAGTATACACCGGATATAGCTTATAGTAAAGTGAAATACTGTAATTCACACTGTATGGTGTGAGTACATTTATTAAGAATGTAAAAGTTAACTGTAAGTTATTCAACACTGCCAAAAAACAGAGTGAGACCTACTTTCTTCTCCCTGTCTGCTCAGCTCAATGACTGACTGGTCCAGAGAAAGGTATCGGTGGATGTGAGCAGCTGCCTGTTCATAATCTTCATTATGCAGAGCTGTTTGCACACCATCCGTACAGAACTTTAGATCAAGGATGTCATCTGCGCGCTGGATGACTTTATATAGCCGTGTCTAAAAAACAAAACAAAAAAAAGAAGCTAAAAAAAACATAATATGTATTCCATTCCATTCATTTTAATTCCATTTTCCTCCGCTTATCCGGGTCTGGGTCACAGGGGCAGCAGTCTCTGTAGGGAAGTCCAGACTTCATGGTCTCCGGCCACCTCTACCAGTTCCACCAGAAGGACGCCAAGGTGTTTTACCAGCCTAGCTGTGAGACATAATCCCTCCAGCGTGTCCTAGGTCCTCCTCCCGGCTGCATGCCCAGAACACCACACCAGGGAGGTGTCCAAGAGGCATCCGGAATAGATGCCTGAGCCACCTCAATTTGCTCCTCTCAATGTAATCGAGCAGCGGCTCTACTCTGAGCTCTTCCTGGATGGCTGAGCTCCTCACCTTACCTCTTAGGGTGAGTCTGGCCATCCTACGGAGTTAACTCATTTCTGCGATCCTGTTCTTTCAGTCATGACCCATAGCTAATGACCATAGGTGAGGGTGACAACATAGATCCATTGATAAATAGAGAGCTTTGCCTTCCGGCTCAGCTCTCCCTTCACCTACCACAAAAGAGCACGAGTACAATATGAATTAGGAAGTGTCTTTTGATATATGTACCTTTGCTAGATCTAACTGTCGGACTTTGCGACTGACGTTCTCTGCTAGGCTGCAGGTAAATGTAATCATGCCTGACAGCTGGCTGGCATCTCCTTCAATCAACTGTAGGTTGGGCCTAAAATACAGAAGCAATTGTTACAACAGCACACAGTCTGTTGTTTTAGGAAAGTCAGACTATAGTTTTTCAGTTCATATAGACAGTGATTCTAAAACTGTACCCCATCCTTTGGAGGGCCAGCATCTTTGTGTGAATAGACCCCTCCTGGCCCACCAGCTGGTCCAGCTCAGCCTCAGCAGCTTTCTACATGAAAAAGAATCAACACAACAAATGAGCAGTGTAACATAAACACTGTATGTACTATAAAATATTTGATCACCTCATTTAACTAAATGAGAAGGGCAACAAACATGTCAGCAAGGTTGCAACCATAACCTCTTAAGCCATACTTTACACAGCTGTGGTCTTGCCTCTGTATGCAGGAGTCCACCCTCCCATGTTGTGGTTGGTGAGTGCATGTTGCAGCAGATAATGACCAGAGGTGTCATGCAACTTGGACTAGAATTAGCATTTAGGCACAAGTTTGAGGACTTTGGATGTGACCTTGACATTATCATCAAAGTCTTGTAACTTAAATTGGACTTTGATATCAAGGACTCCAGACCGATGACTTGAAAATAGTTTTTTAGTGAATGTGTTGAGTAAAATCTGTTTCCATCCAAAATATTCAACTAAGATATTCAACTAACGTGATTGTTATTGTGTAATTCTCACCAAGACAACATATTTTCTCTTTGAATTTGCCTCACTGAATGCATTTATTAAAGTCAAATCAGGTTTAAGAACAAACAATTGTGTGGATTACACAAATCTTAAACGCTGTGTCAGCATTCTTTTTATGTAAGAAAGTCTTGTCAAACTGGTCTTATTTTATTAAAAAAATAAAACAATTCTCCATTCATTCAATTTTTTTGTCAAAGTCAATAGTTACATTGTTAAAATGCCATTTTATTTGGTACATACCAAATGGTGCTTATGACTTGTTAACTTGACTCAAAAACATCCAGCCTATGACTAAGGACTTGATTAAAGATGTCTTGTCTTGACTTGGACCTCTTGAGACTTAACTCGAGACTTAAGTATTAAGTCTTAAGATCTTAAGCCTTAAGAAACAATGACTTGCTCACACCCGTGGTGACTGTCTGCCGAATGCTAACACTACATTACATTTAGTTGACCTCTTACTACTAGCTAGCTATCAACCATATTAACTGCATTTCTTCTGCTAGATTCAAAAGCTTGACAGGAATATTCACACATTCAACAAGCAGTACTGTTTTGGTTTGAAAACAGACTTCCTTTATACGGCATTATTTCGGAAATACAAAAGCGTAAAACCCAACATGTTCACTCTAGATGCCCAATTCTATAACGTTCTTCCAAAGGTAAACTCAACATCACATCCGCAAGTTAAACTAGCCTAGCTGACCAGTGTACACGTCACACCCCTGTATAAATGTCACTGTATGTCGTTTTATACAAACCTCCTCAACACATAGCTGCTGATAAACTTTCTCCAGGTCCTCCAATTCCGTGAGCGCCGAGATTGTGTCCATGCTCACAGAAGATAGATGACCAGAGTCGCATCTTTTCCTTTGTACAGACCCGATGTCAGCCATCTTCCATTTCAATCAGGAAATAATATTCCCTGGTCGTAGTCTGTTAGGCACTACTTTTACAAAAAGGTTCCTTCGAACCTAAAATATCTGCTGCATTCACTAATGGTTGGCTGTAAATATATTTTAGCCATATATTTAGTGTAATATTCTGTAAGTGACGCTTTCAGTGGGATATTGGTGCGAGACGACTGCCTGTGAAACCAAAAACGGGAAAATTCGAAAACGTACACATACAAATACGCATGCGCTGTGATCATGTACGTTTTCTATGACACGCCTTGCAAGGATCTGAACTCCCGACATGCAAGAAAACACATTTAAAACCACTTCTCAATCAGTAACGGCTGTTGGTCATTCAAGAAGGGGAAGCTCATTTTTCCGGCCGATGTATTTATTTATTTATATGTATATTCCACCATCCGTTCCTAGTCGTTTTTAACAAAGATATAGTCGCTGGGAATCAGCAATCTCCGGATCAGTTCAAAACAACGGAAAGAAAAACTTGAAAAACGCTCGGTTGGATGTTTATATTTCAAGATCGCTGATTTGCTCATTTAACACTCAATTAAAAACGGATTCCGCCTAAGAGTAATCATCCAATCATCATGCAAAAACCGACCATCCGGGGCAGCCCAATGCTCTAAAGACTCTAAATGCTCAGCTTCCGATGGGCGGGACAAAGCCCAGCATTTACCCAATCAACGTCCAGTTACGCGCAACGCAACAATCCACTCTACGTCTCCCCATCAATGTCATATTAAAACGCCGTGACTCTGTGAGGGTGATTGAGAAGAAAGTCATGCCAGTTTCATTTGATAGGTAGTAAAACAAAAGATTAAAGTATTCTATTTAGTCAGTGAAATGCACACAGAGCAGTACATATTTATCCACTTGTTTGAGACATTATCCTTGCAGTCTTAGAGCAATCGCCACTGTTCTCAATATTCAGAAATACTGTAGTTTTACTATCAATTCTCTACCAAAAAGACAATTATGATATAAATTCTCACAGGAAGATAATTTGCTTAATTCATTTCTCCATCCATCCAATTTCTTCCGCTTATCTGAAGTCAGGTCGCAGGGGCAGCAGCCTAAGCAGGGAAGCCCAGACGTCCCTCTCCTCGGCCACTTCGTCCAGCTCTTCCCGGTGAATGCCGAGGCGTTCCCAGGCCAGCTGAAAGACAAAGTCTCTCCAGCGTGTCCTGAGTTTCCCCCAAGGCCTCCTACCGGTTGGACGTGCCCTGAACACCTCCCAAGGGAGGCGTCTGGGAGGCATCCTAACCAGATGCCCGAGCCACCTCAACATTTATATTGCTGTTAATATAGAGGTATGTACACAATATATGCCCTTTTTCTTTTTGCCTGTTCTAATTATAGGTCCCATTAAGCAACAAAATCAAATATAAAAAAACTGGCCTGCAAAGTATATTTTATTAAAAAGAAAAACAGGTATTTGCAATGATGCCAAACTAGCCAGTTAAAAAAAATCTCACTCTTAGTGAGAAACAGAGACTGGATGTTCCCTGGAGAGCAAGAGCAGTTTCTCTTTCTGGTGGAGCTCCTCCCATTTCCTCCGCAATGCCACCTTTTCTGTCTTGAGCTCTTCTCTCTGTCTACTTAATTGTTTGGCTTCCTCCTGCTGTGCTCTCTTGAGAGACTCAATTTGCTCTCTCTCTACAGCAACTTCTCTGGCGTTGACAGCTCGCAGCTTCTCGACAAGCTCCCTCTGATGCTCCAGAGCTTGCGCCTCCTCCTTCTGCACCCTCCTCAGAGCTTCTACTAACTCCAGCTCCCTCCTAAAAACACGCTTCTCTCCTGCAGTTGCCTGTGAAACCTGCTGCACATCTGTAAAAAGACAATGTCCATAAATATTATTGATTACTGAACTAATATGGTGAGCATAAAAGCTTACCTGGAACTGCTACGTTCTTTGTGACCTTTGCTGGACATGTCTTTCTATAATCCTTTGACTTTGTGTCTGAGGATGTATCTGATGGTGACTGCTTCAGCACCTCGCCTGTTCGCAAATTCACATGCGGATGCATCTTTGATATGTGTCTGTGCAGGTTGCTGGTGCTGCCTTCAGAAGAGCACTTTATCTTCCTATTGCAAATCAAACATTGACAACCATCGGAACTTTCCAAGCGTTCAAAATGTCTCCAGATCATACTCCGACGTTGTGATTTAGTCTTTAAAGAGAGCGTATTTTTGAGCACAACTTCCTTTCTTTCTTCCACAGGCTCTCCTTGTACAGCTACAAGAATGCCGTTTAGTGCAGAATCAATGTCAGTGTCGTTCACAGTGATGACGGTGTTAGAGTCTGCTTCCTCCAGTTCCACCTCCACTGTAGAAGAAGAATTAGATAGTTAGGGATGTAGTTAACAACTAATCCCATTCCTGCAAAATGAATGTAAATAATAAATTATTGCATGTTAAAACAAATGGAAACAGCTACAAACAATGTGGGTCGGATTGCATTGTGAAGCGTTTATGCAAGCTTTCAGGCATGTATTGCACGGTCTTTATTGACTGCTTGTACTTATTTCCCAATTAAATAAATGGATGGTGCAAAAAAAACTTCCAAGATTTCACTTTTAATGCATACCCCGAATTGCTAAATATAGCAAAAAAGTAGATACATTCTAAACACAGATCTTGTCAACATCATGTGTGCATGAGATGTGTTACGGTGTAAAGCGGAGTTACGATGCATACGCCACAGTCATCATACTTTGTTTATGAGTGAGTGCAAAGAAGTCAACACCAAATCTGTTCTGTGGCGGGGCAATTTAAATGAATGAATATGAGAAACCCTGAGCATTTCTACAGTTATTGAGCTACAAAATTCAGATGAAATGCTCACAGAATTTGTGGTTAAAAAATACATGAAACCGGATGGAGACATTTCACTCGCTCTGTTGCTTATTAAATGTGTTGTCTCCCTTTTGAAAATTCAACACCATCCATCAATTTTCTATACCGCTTATCCTCATCAGGGTCGGGGGTATGCTGGAGCCTATCACAGCTGACTTCGGGTGGGAGGCGGGGTACACTCTGGACTGGTCGCCAGTCAATCGCAGGGCCGACATACAACTATTCACACTCTCTAATGGACAATTTAGAGTTGCCAATTAACCTAACATGCATGTTTTTGGAATGTGGGAGGAAACCGGAGTACCCGGAGAAAACCCTCGCATGCACGGGAGAACATGAAAACTCCACACAAAGATGCCCAACGGAGAATCTCCTGATTGTGAGGCCAACATGCTACCCACTCAGCCACCGTGCAGCTGAAAATTCAACACATTACAGCCAATTTAAGACTTTTTAAGACATTGACAACCAAACATTATTTTAAAGACTTTTTAAGGACCCTTTGTGACCCTGGTTGAGTTCATTTGCATCTAACTTAGCAGCATACGCTACATGGTGGTTACACACATGTACATCGCAATGACAATTCTCAAGTCCTACAGACCTTGCCCTGAAGTCTCCATGTTATCAGCCCTTTGGCTGGCTGTTGCAAAGTACACAAAGCACGTTATGGAAAGAGAGCAGACTCACAAGAAACATCATCAAACACTCAGACTCATGATTCATTCGAAATGGCTCACAGATTCTAATCAGACTCACCAGAAACACGACTGACTTGAGATGAATATGTTGAATTGTTTCACCGACTTGAGTCAGCAGACTAATCAGAAATAGACTCAGATGTTTAGGATGATTTGTTCCACTGACTCTAGTCATCAAACTAAGATCGCTGCACACTCATATTATATCCTGCAGTTCCTGTATAAATCTGTCAAGCGTCAATCATTGCCAGTCAAACAACACACCTGTTGTGGCCGATTGTTTTATGTGTTTTTATAACAGACGCTCAATGAACTGCTTTGCCAACAAGCAAAGGCAGCTCTGGTTTCCCAAATGTACTGTACACTCCTGATCCAAATATTAAAACCAGTTGAAAAATTGCAAGAATTTTAAAAACTGAAATAAAATGTCATGATCATCTACAACATTGATTTTCTTGATTTACATTCCTAGGACGGGGTGTGTCGTTTGGGTGTTAGTTGAAGGAGCCACTGTTGGTTGCGCCGTGGTTATGGCAGACAGTAGCTTTTATTTCTTGCAATAAAAGCTTGTTGATCAAACACCTCCAGATGGCTTTAATAGCAACTGTGCAGACGTTACCGTATGTTGGACATTATTGTGTGAATGCTGGAGCATTCACACATATAGTATTCTGCACAATTTTTCATCTATTTATTATTATTATAGTTTTTATTCCACCTTTTTTTGTCCGCTAACTTGCAGATGAAATCTCATTAAAATCTGATGGTGCAAAACAACTTCTTTAATACTTGGGTGAAAGTAGTGAATGAGGTATCAGACATAATTTATAACAAACTTGATTTAATTCAACCTCAAACCTCATTCATTGTTAATTCAACCTGAAGTGTTGGTTGCACCTATTCAAATAAAATGTGAATGCATTTGCCATAAATTGTTGTTTATGTCCATAATTCATTTTTACTTCAGTCCCTTACAAAAAGCACAGTTGAATTTTTGGCTAAAAAGTTACCGAATCGTTTTGGATCGTATCGTCCTAAATAAACTAGTATCGTTCTTGAATGAAATCCAAATCGTTATACCGGCGCCGTTCTTGTTAATCACCGCAAAAATTGGTATGGACATGCTTGATGCTAGTGTTTCCAGAAGGATAGTGGGAATGCTGCTCCAGGTTGTGAAAACTGCTTCACAAAGGGCATACTTTGTTCATGAGACAAGACGATACACAAGATTGGCCTACGAGAACGAGATGAAATTTTAAAGGAAAAATGCACTTTTAAAAAATGTTGTCCATCATCCACAATTCAACAATCGCCCACCTATTTCAACAATAAAGCACACTAAAAGAAAACTCCAACACTGTTTTATCGTTTTATATACATGCTGTGATCATGCATTAACAGGTACATTCATGACCACATGGAATACGTACAGTATTTATTTTAATATAATTTTTCACATTAAGCAATAACTTATTTCAACAAATTCATTAAATGCCATTGGTTTGTTTTATCATTGCATGCATCACTAAAACACAATCTAAAAACAATACAAATGACCTCAACACATCAAAAGCAGTGCAATTCCAACCCTGTATATGCGTCTCCAACTCAAAAACAAGTCTCTGTGTTCAGCCCCTGAATGGGACTTCCTCAATGTCACTACTGCAAGATGCATTCAAGGACACTCCGATCATCACAACAACCTCTTTATTATGTGTTGTCTAAAGAAAAAGAAAGACAAAGGAAAAAAATTCACTCACTTTGTAACTCTTAATGCGGAAGTACAGTTTGCTGCATTTAAGTATGCTTGGAACTCCCAGAAAATAAAGTCAAAACATGTGAATTCCAGTTAAGCTACTGCTGCTAATAGCAATGTTAAAATGTGGAAGGCAGATGTTGCCAATGTGTCAGCTTCACAATCAGAAGTGGAGATCTTAAGTGGCAAATACTTGATCTTTGTGGAAAGCTTGTAATTACAGTAATTAAATTAAATTACTGAATAAATGCACAATTCAAGAAACACTTCATAACTTTGGACTTTTAATGCGCATCCCAACTTGCTTTGTGTGCCGACCACGCTGCTAAATTGTGAGCACGGATCTCCTCTATCCTCTAATGAGGTGTGTTATGAAATGGACGCCTTCATGTAGGACACACACTCCGAGCAGCCCCGGTGCCGCTCTGGAGGTCAAAAGAACCAAAGAATGGAGAGTATGGAGTCATTGTGCACGTAGTCAGACACCTGCTCGGAGCAGACCCGGTGTTGCCATTACTAAAGTTGATTGTGATTAATGGTAACAGTAATCAAAGGTCAAGACAAGTCTTAACAGTTACGTTTTTTGATCTAATAAATCTAGTAACTTTGTTCAAGTGTAGAATTACTAAAGCATCTGCTTGGGTATTACCATGTGTGGCAACTGTTCAACTTCAAAACATCCACACATCACTTCCTGCCGCCGGGAACACGAAGGTAGGTCGAATTGCAGGGTTTAAAATTTTGCCCATCATCCATAATGCTTATGAGAGACATGTCACACAACAACACAACTTTCTTTGGCTTTTCTGTGCGTTGTAAGATTATAAAACAGCTAAAAGGCGCCTATTCCGCCTACAAAGACCGCTATTAAAACACCTCCAAAAACTTTTTATGTACTGTACATGCTGTAACCATGTGGTAACGGGTAAATTCATAATAACATGTAATACTTACAATATTTTGCTGTATTTTGGTCATCTTTAGCCATCACTGGAACTTCCTTCCTGGGTACATTGGTTTCACATAGTAACACAGAAAGAAACGCTACACCAGGCGTTAACTTTTCAAAATTCAAAGACAAAAACACATCAGCAGTGGTGGCAGCTCCAATAGCGTTACTTTTCGGTAGTGGCCAGAGGCATTGCTGATGTGAGCGCATTGCTGATGTGCTGCGGGTCAGTGTGTGGAAAAGCTAGTCGCTAGCTGGTGTTGTGTGCCAAGATGTCACAACGCCAGTAAAATTGTTTTTTGACGTAACAATGTTAAGTTTGGTTAATATGCAGGTCACATTATGTAAACGGACCGTTGTTGGTGCTTTTTGGACGATTTTTCAGAAGGTTTTACAGGCCCAGGGGTTCCCATTAGGTGCATTCTAGGCAGCCTCTTATTTTTATCCGTTTTTATATTTTTAGAATGCACAGAAAAGAGAAATGTGTGTTATTGTCTTGTCATCGAGTCAAATAAAAAGTGCAGTTTTTCTTTAAAATGTGTGTAAAAAACGAAATGCGCACTTCCAATAATAACTTGCACACCGCCACTTCCAAATTATATTATCATTCATAGTAGCAATGTCATAAATCACAGTAGGGTCTACATAATGCACAAGTTATTGGATCACTGCAGGGACACAAGAGATGGCCATTTGATTTCAGGCATATTTTATAGTTGTTCACAGGTGGATAACAATAAAAAAATGTGAACACTTTCATTTCAATTTCAAACATTTTTTGGTGTCATGAGCAATTTTAGGTCACAGTTTGATGAGCGTGTACGGCTATGGAATCACAGGAGTGTCCAAATCAAAAGGAAATACATGTGGAAAAATAAACAGAATAATGCAAAAATATACAAACGTAACATTTAGTAATTACATTTTGTCTTTCCTTTTTTCATTTTGTTATTGCTTTTTGTCTTATTGCTTTAGTTTATTCTATTTGCTTTTCCTCTTTGCATTTACCGGACACCTGACACTAACTGGTAAAAACAATGTCTATTCATGGACTTGATCTGCTAGGATGACTTGCCCCATCCGGCCTCTGAACCGCTTCTGTCAGAAGCTTTGATATGGACTTCATCATGTAAGACGTTTGCACCAAGTATGCGCATGGTGGCGTGGTAGTGACATTACTTACTGTCTGTCACACCCGCTAAGAGCTACATTTAAACATAGTTACTACATAGTCACTGCAAGCAGGAATCGTTTGATCAGGTATATAGTACTACAAATACTAGTCACCCTGGCAGAAGGACCTAGAATGACCCTTGAATTGACATTCCTTTTACCAGTTAGCATCACAGACATCCGGTAAATGCAAAAAAAAAAAGCAAATGGAAAAGACAGACAAAAAATAAAAATAAAATGGAAAACATACAGACAATAAACAAAAAGCAATGACAAAATGGAATTGAATAGGCCTACATTTGTATATTTGATTCTCTTTGTACTTCCACGTGTATTTCCTTTTCATTTGGCCACCCCTGTGATTCCATATACAGCATGTACCTAAGGCCCTATACAAAAAAAATCCACGTTGCCCAAAAACATAACTAAAAACACTCTGAATAAGAGTATATGTACCGTTACATCCTTAGTAGAGGGAATTCTGACACTCAACTTACACTGGACTTGAGCACACTACAGCTTTGTTCCATTTGTTTTGTTTTTCAGTGAGTGGATTTTAAGACAAAATAAAATAACCAAAGTCCACCAAGGACACGAACGTACCACTAGTGGTTCTGTTGTATCCTTTCATACAAACTATACGAAGTGATGCACTTTATAGACAACAAATCGTGACCAGCCCGAGGTATGAGGGCACCAGAAAACGTGTTCCGTACCTTGTGCACCGTCAGTGTCCATGGGTAGATGTCCGGGCGAAGCCTCTCGACTCTCGGTCCTACCAAGTTCCATGACAGCCTCTTCGGGATATTTGGCGCGCATGTGTCTTAGCAACGGTGTCGTACGGCCATGTTTGTGTTTACAGTACACAACACATTTGTACACTACAGGCAGACCATTTGTACACTACAGGCAGACCACACACGCCGTAACGACTTCTTCAAAATAATCCCAAACGACACTTCTCCTACGAGTCATGCTTGTAACCGAACAAGCTAAATCATCGTCTTACTCGCGCGCTTTGTGTGGATAGTGCTGTGATCTATGCCTATATGATGACTCTTTTGTGTGTTCTTTAGTTTCGACTGCACTAAATTCGTCAACTAATGGCGGGTCCCGCGTTGAGTACGAAAGGAGAGACGCTCCGTCGTGTGTCTTCTTCTTCTTCTTCTCGCTTTTTTTTTTTTTTTTGGTAATTTGGCGGTCGGCAAGCAACGTATGGTGTGCATTACCGCCCCCTTCCGGTAACGAGTGTGGCTCGAGATGCAAAAAAAAAATGCGAAATTGTAAAGAACATAAACTAAAACAATAATAATAAAAGAAACCAAATCGTTGTATCTAAACCTGTGTTCCTTAACAACTCCCTTAACCCGAAATGCTTTGAATCTAAGCACAGAATATACTCAATTACCATCCTACCTCATTTTCCACTTTCCTTCCATTATTCTACTTACTACAATGCAATCCATACAGCCCCTGTACTTTCCCTTTCATTACAATAGTCACCGCGCCTGTGCTGTTTTCCTCTTAGTTTTAGCCAACTACAAGGTGTTTGGATTTGTTTTTTGAAGAGAGAGACAGAAAGCAACACAGGCGCGACCCATCCATTTTCTCTGCCGCTTATCTTCATTGGGGTCGCGGGGGGGGTATGCTGCAGGCCGACTGCCAAGGCAAAGGGAGTGAGGTTTTACCCACGCACACTGTTACATCTGTTACATAGTGTATATACATCTTCTGTCCTCTGGTACCACACGTCAGTGGTGTTTTACATAGATTTTCCGGGTGGAAAAAGTGTAATTTAGAGCCAAAGAGCAATAACACCTTTAGGAATCATAAAAAAGAGTGAATTGCGCACATCATGTCAAAGCCAGGGCCAGGGCCCCAACACCCAGCCATTGGAGATGTTAGTGCCATAGCAAACAGAAACGCGCAAAAGAGAGCATTAAATACATGATGAAATTCACACGCATCACTTTGTTTTCGTTGTAAATATATCAGTTATTATGATTTAAGTACGCAGGTGGTGTTGTAATTGAGTGCGGGTCAGTGTTGATGGCGGACTAACAAACTTGGCCGCTAGAGGGTGGTGTAGCCCTTGAAACATTAGCGTTCAACACGTCAGGAAAAGCGAAGAAGTCGACCTCCTCAAGACGGAACCCGCCATTTGTTGACGAAATTTCCAGTTGAAACTGATGAGAGCAGATCAAAACCGTCATCACATAGAGCATAGCATAAGCTGCACAAAGCGTTCGGCTACCCCGATGATTCATCTTGTTTGGTGAGAAGCATGACTCGTAGAAGTATCGTTTGGGATTATTTTGAAACGGTCAGTACTGAATCGGTGTTGTGCCTGCTGTGTAAAAATGTTTTGTCTAAACACGAACATGCCGGTACGACGGCGATGCTAAGACATCTGCGCGCCAAACACCGCAAAGAGGCTGCCATGGAACTTGGTAGGACCGGGGGTCAAGAAGCTTCGACGGGACATCTACCCGTGGTCACTGACGACGCACAAGGTACTTGAACGCATCGTTCCTTCTTACCTGGAGATGGTAAACATTTGTTGTCTTTAAAATGTATGCGCCCCTTACAGTTTTTCCGTATGAAAACATGAAAGATAACCACTGTTAGTGGTATATTCGCCTCATTTTATGCACTTTGGAAGTTATACGTGTTCCACAAGTTTATTTTTCAATTCCACTCACCAAAAAACAAACCAAAAATATTAGAAAACCACTACCAGCTAGCAAATGTTACTAATAGTGGTTTATATGAACAGATTGCACAGACAATTTATACATTTTTCCACGTTTACAAATTAAACAACATAATATTTGTTGTAAAGTAATTTGGCCCAAATAAACTAATGAATTAATCATTCACGGCTGTCTGGTATACAAGTAAACATCTGTGGCTAGAGAAGCAACCAACTATTTGGAGTCATTGACCGGTTATGATAGTCTATAGTCAGTGATGGATAAGCAGCTAAACATCGCCAACCTGCTATCATTAGTTGACAACAAATATAACTCATATGAGGGGCGTGGCATTTGTAATGCTTCATCTCATAGTTAGTGTTCAAAGATGGGTTAAATAATCTGGGTTAATGAGCCATCTGACTCTTGTTTCTGAAAATATTTGGATCATTCCGAAAATGATTATCTGTTTACCCTTTGTTATATACAGATTGTTTATTTGTTGCTATAATTGATCATACTTTTACAGGAATGGGTTTAGCTATTGACTGCATTCCTAACTATCTCTTGAATTTTTCTTCTACAGTAGAGGTGGAACTGGAGGAGGCAGACTCAAACACTGCCATCATTGTGAATGACACTGACATTGATTCAGCATTAAACGGCATCCTCGTAGCTGTACAGGGGGAACCCACAGAAGAAGAAAGAAAAGAAGAAAAAGTCATGGTCAAAAATACGCTCCCTTCAAAGATGAAATCGCAACGCCGGAGTATAATCTGGAGACACTTTGAACGCTTGGAAAGTTCTGATGGTTGTCAATGTTTGATTTGCAATAAGAAGATAAAGTGCTCTTCTGAAGGCAGCACGGGCAACCTGCACAAACACATGTCAAAGAGGCACCCGCATGTGAATTTGCGAACAGGCGAGGTGCTGAAGCAGTCACCATCAGATACATACCCACACACAAAGTCAAAAGATTATAGAAAGACATGTCCAGCAAAGGTCACAAAGAACGTAGCAGTTCCAGGTAAGCTTTTATGCTCACTATATTGTATTCTTTCAGTAACCAATATATTTATGGGCCTTGTCTTTTGCAGATGTGCTCCAGATTTCGCAAGCAACTGCAGGAGAGAAGTGTGATTTTAGGAGGGAGATGGAGTTAATAGAAGCTCTGAGGAGGGCACAGAGGGAGGAGGCGCAGGCTCTAGAGCATCAGAGGGAGCTTATCGAGAAGCTGCGCGCTGTCAACGCCAGAGAGGTTACTGTAGAGAGAGAGCAAATTGAGTCTCTCAGGAGAGCACAGCAGGAGGAAGCCACCAAATTAAGCAGACAGATAGAAGAAGTTGAGACAGAAAAGGTGGTACTTCAGAAGAGATGGGAGGAGCTCCAGCAGAAGGAGGAGCAATTGCTCTCCAGAGAACATCCAACGTCTGTTTCTCATTAAGAGTGAGATTTTTAAAAATTGGCTTGTTTGGCACCAACAAATGCCCGTTTTTTTTCTTCTAATAAAATCTGCTTCATAGACCGGTTTTTGGACATTTAATTTGGCTTCCTACTGTGACCTAAGCAAAGTACAAAAAGTAATTGAAAAGGGAACAAAGACATATTGTGAACACCCTCTTTAGGTTTGAACACAAATGTATTATGTTTATCTATGTTTGTGCCATTGAGATCAAACATCTCTTTTGCAGGGGACACTTGGCCAAGAAGGCAGCTGCAGAGTTGCAGTACAATTGAAATACGTAAAAACAAATAGTTACTATGCATGTTGTACAATCAAAACATAACAAGCTCACATGAAACATTTACACACAGACTTGGAAGACTGCATATAATTCAGCAAAACACTAAACTCACTCACAAGTTTTTAAAGTAAATAGACTATTCTAAGCATTAGGTGCTAAATTGTTTTTTTTGTTTTTTTACCCAGGTCAAAAAATAGTTTTATAGATAAAAAACATACAGGCTAGCCTCCATGCCAGGCACATAAAGACGGCCAAGTCACTTTTGAGTAGACTAAACAATGGTGGGTTAGTGGACCACAGTAGATAATTTCAGAGGCCCAGGTGACAGTACTCTGCACCCCAAAACAGTAAGTGGAGGCATCGGGAGTTTTATTGGCCGAATATCCTTATACAAACAAGGAATTGGACTTGGGCACTGTACATATACACTGACTCTTAAGAAATAAATCATTAAAAAGTACGATTAAAAAAAAGTCAAATTAATGACTGACCTTCAAGTAAATAGGGGTGTGATTAATGATGCGGGACATTTATCTACATTTGTAAAAAAACAGTATTTACATTGGAAAAAAAGCAAGAAATTTTTTGGCAACTAGTCCTGGGGGTCTCCCGCCTCTTGCCTGAAGTCAACTGCGATAGGCTCCAGCATACCCCCGTGACCCTAGTGAGGATAGGCGTCATAGAAAATGGATGGATGGATGATCTTTGGGGGCTAACCGAGGGGAGGAGTTTAAACAGTTTGTGTGAGGGGTCTGCAGTGAGGTACCGTGCCCACTTCCTGGCCCTGGCGTGTGACCGGTTACATATGGAGGGAAGGTCGGCTCCAGTTATTTTTTCTGCAGATTTGATGGCCCTTTGTTGTGTGTTCCTGTCCTGTTTGGTTGCAGATCCAAACCCGACAGTGATGGATGTGCACAGAACAGATGGAATAATTGTGGTGTAGTACTGGATCGACAGCTTCTGGTGCAGATTGAACTTCCCTAGTTATCGTAGGAAGTACAAGCTCTGCTGGGCCTGCTGGGAAGGATTGTGGTTCCCAGAGACCCGAAGGTGTCCACATTAGACACTGTGCTGTTGAGGACTACAAGGAGGGTTTCTCATGAAGTCCACTGTAATATCCCCAGTTTTGAATGAGTTCTGCACGCCGACAGACGCATGGCAGCAGAACTGTGAAGCAAGGATTTTTTTCCCACGTCCCTGAGAGACTGTCCCCTTGTCTTCACGTTCCCCTATGTTGTGCAGTACAGTGTACACACTGGATTGCCAACAAAGCTTACATGATGCCACAAAACATACACGAAATACATCTGTCAACTGCCTGCTGTCATCTAACAGCACCAAGCCAAAATAGGCGCTACCGGATGGCGCCTTTGTAGCGACAACGGCCGCTGTCTATTACTACAGTATATATGTCCAGACAATATTTCATATGCCATAGTACAGTCATTATGTTTACAGGACTTAGTTACCCAGACATCATGACCGGATGATATCTGCCTTTTGTCGCAGAAGGACAGAGAAAACATAACTACAGTGAAGGAGAACATACAAAGTGTGACATTATAGAAGCAAAAGTATTATTTTTTTGTATTTTATGATCACAAATGACTTAATGTAGTAAAATAGTTTAGCATCTTGCATGGTTTTAAGTTGGAGGGCAGGTGAAATAATGATGAGGTGCAAGAAGCCTTTGTGTTCTTGTTTATGATGGAGTTATTTAGTGTTTACATAACTGAGAATGAATATTTTTTTGAAAAGGCTACCGAGCCTGCTATTATTTACATTTATTCTCGCCTTCTTCGGTGCATGTCACCGCAATCGACTAATTGTTTGCCAAGCAGGTGGTGATCTTGTGGAAGGGTATGGGTGATGGGTGTCTAATCGGCAGTTACATACTGTATGGTCAGGGGAGGCAAGGGAAGGAGAACCTCATTTGTTATGAAAAAGAATAATAACATAATACAATCAATACTTGTCCATTGAGCTTTAATAACTGTATTTTCTGTATGTTCCCAAATGTTTAAAACATTTTTCTGGGTAAAAATTGCTGAATTTGCACATTTCCTGATCAAATACATTGAAGAAACATAAAGGAAAACAATTTATCTTTTCTGTGTGTTCTAAAGATATAAAACAGATAAAAAGAGACAGCTCATGAGCTCGTGATGGGATCCACCTACTGTATGCAGGCTAAAAAGACACACCGAGTGGGCTCATGGTGCCTGCCAGGTTATTGTTTTTTTGTAACATTAATATGCAAACAGCAGTGCCGGCTAGAGCTAGATTTATAAACATGTCAAACAACAGCAAAGAAAACTTGCAAAAGCCTGTGGAGCATCACATTAACAATGCTCCAACCTCAGGTAAAGCTACTAGCTCATCTAAATAATGGAACACAAATTAGCGCCCGGTGTGCAAGTTCAGAAAAGTAAAGGCCGCAGAAAACAAAATGTAACTAAACAGAAACTATTACAAAATAAGAGCATAAAAACCCGAACGCAGGAATAAACAGTGAAATAAGGCAAATGTGACGCAAAAAGTCGTGCAGAGCTCTGCTGAAAGAATGAACCACTTGGACTGCCAAACTAGAAGATTACATACACAAACTCACCAGGAAGTAATCGAACTTTTACAACAAAGTATGGAAACATTTTCTGGAGAAGTAGGGTGCATATACTTCACTTACAAATATAAGGTAAGAAAATAGTTTTAGAGTTAATTAAACACAAATATTTGGGACTAAGAAATATCTGAAAACTATTTAAAAACACGTTTAAACCAAAGTGAATTACTCTTTTTTTGGGTTGACCTCTTAAAGAGCAACCTAACAAAAAAAGGAGTGCTTCACTAACCATGAACCTCACCAAACGTAATGGGATAGGTATGATACATACATTTACATACTGTTCTTCTCTACAAAATTGTGATGAATCTAATTCATCCATCCATCTTCTTTCGCTTATCTGAAGCAGCCTAAGCAGGAACGGCCAGACTTCCCTCTCCTCAGCTACTTCATCCAGCTCCTCGACGTGGATCTCGAGGCGTTCTCAGGCCATTTGAGACACACAGTTTCTCTAACATGTCCTGAGAGCCAGAGGGAGGGCCGGGCTAAGAAAAATTAGGCCCTCTATTTTTATTGGGCCTGTTGAGCCACTCTTTTTTTTGGTCCCTCTCTTAAAACCTATTTGTCATGGGTGACCCTACCAGGGACATTAAAGCCCCTGACAACTTAGATTTTGCTGTTTTCTACCTCTAATCCACATTAGACCAGGTCCAATTCAGAAACCGTTACTCAGACCTTTTAAATCTGGACTGAATTAATTTACAGACCCCAGAGAATCATAAAAACACAGTTTGTGATTTGTGAAAATGCAATGGAAGCATAATTTCTTATGTTTTGAATTTATAATCCACATTAGACCATGTGCACCTCAAAAATCGTTAAACACAGACTTTTCAAATCTGGATTGAATTAATCTATATCTACTCCACAGATTCATTATATCACCATTAGAATTACAAGTGTGCCTGAACGCCCTCACACCACAAGGAAAACAATGCAGAAATTAGACAGAGCGTGAAGTTGTTTATTGCCCTATGTGCATTATATGAACAAATAAGTAAGTTCGATGATTATATTGTGCATTAAGAGTGTTTATCTCCAAGATTTTATTTACATTAGAGTTGCAGTCCCCCAAACGGCACAGTGGTATCTTAATGGGTATTCCCCCAAAAAGTGGAGTGTATGGTTGGTTGTATGTAGTTTTGTACTTAAAATACTGCTTTATAGTGGTTGTTAAACTTTCCCCTTCAATTTGATATTAAATTAATATGCAGACTTAGACCATAGCCTCATGAGTGGACACAAATGTGAAGCTGAAATTTAAGGCATTCGAATGCAAAGATGCGAACATCAGACTGAAATTAAAGCAAGTAAAATGACAAATCCAAAAACTGGTCTACAAGCAAAATTTATTTTGAAAAAAATCCGTGATTCGCATTGGTGTCATCCTTCCAGCCATCTATTTTCTTCCGCCTAGCAAAGGTCAGGTCGCGGGGGCAGCAGTCTAAGCAGGGAAGCCCAGACGTCCCTCTCCCCAGCCTCTTCATCCAGGTGCTGATTCCCATCCCAGCTGTGAACTGATCCAGCAAGATTTGAAAGTCACAACTTGATGAAGCCAACTGGACCACATCATCCACAAAAAACAGAGACCCAATCCTGCGGCCACCAAACTGGAACCTCTCGACGCCCTGGCTGTCCATAAATTCTGTCCATAAAAGTAATAAACAGAATCTGTGACAAAAGGTAGCCCTGGCGGAGTCCAACCCTCACTGGAAACAGGTCTGACTTATTGCCGGCAATGCGAACCAAACTCTGACATAGTGATCTATGTCAGAGTTTGGTTACAGGTGATCAGTTGACAGCTCCGCCCTTCTCTTCACCTGAGTGTCCAAAACATGTGGCCACAAGTCAGACGACACACCCACGAAGTCAATCATCGAATTGCGGCCCAGGGTGTCCTGGTGCCAAGTGCACATGTGGACACCCTTATGCTTTTGAACATGGTGTTCGTTATAGACAATCCGTGACGGGCACAATAGTCCAATAACAAAACACCGCTCAGGTTCAGATCAGGGGGGGGGCCGTTCTAACCAATCACGCCCCTCCAGGTCTCGTTGTCGCAGCCAATATGAGTGTTGAAGTCCCCCAGGAGAACAAGGGAACCCCCCCCCCCCCAAGGGAGCACTTTAGAGTAATCTCTCTAAGGAATCACAAAAAGGGCGGGTATTCTGAACTGCTGTTTGCCATATAAGTGCAAACAACAGTCAGAAACCGTCTCCCCCACCCAAAGGCGGAGGGAAACTATCCTCTCATTCACCAGGTTAAACTCCAATGTACAGGCTTGGAGCCTGGGGGGACAACAAGAATTGCCACCCCTGCCCATCGCCTCTCATTGCCGACAAAATCAGAAAGGAATAAAGTCCAGCCCCTGTTGAGAGGACTGGTTCCAGAGCCCTTGCTGTGCGTTGAGGTGAGTCCGACGATATCTAGCCGGAACTTCTCCACCTCACTCACCAGTTCAGCCTCCTTCCCCACCAGAGAGGTGACATTCCACGTACCCAGAGCTATCTTCTGTAGCCGAGGAATGGACGCCAAGGCTCCGCCTTCGTCCGCCACCCATCTTACTCTGCCCCCAACCCCTTTGGCCCTTCCCACAATTGGTGAGCTCATAAGAAGGGGGACTAAAGTCGCCTCTTTGGGCCGTGCCCGACCGAGTCCCATGGATGTAGGCCCGGCCATCGGGCGCTCGCCATTGTGCCCCACCTCCAGGCATTGATGCCAAAACAGTCAATATAAAAAAATGTCTCCCTTAGTGAGAAACAGAGGCTGGATGTTCTTTGGAGAGTAGTTGCTCCTTCTGCTCGAGCGCCTCCCATTTATTCTGCAGTGCTGTCTTTTCTGTCTCAAGCTCCTCTTTCTGTCTGCTTAATTTTTTGGCTTCTTCCTGCTGTGCTCTCCTGAGAGACTCAATTTGCTCTCTCTCTACAGCAGCTTCTCTAGCACCGACAGCACGAAGCCTCTCGACAAGCTCCCTCTGATGCTCCAGAGCCTGCGCCTCCTCTCTCTGTGCCCTCCTCAGAGCTTCAATCAACTCCAGCTCCCTCCTAAAACCACAATTCTCTCCTGCAGTTGCCTGTAAAACGTGGAGCAGATCTGCAAAAGACAAGGCCCATAAATATATTGGTTACTGAAAGAATACAATATAGTGAGCATAAAAGCTTACCTGGAACTGCTACATTCTTTGTGACCTTTGCTGGACATGTCTTTCTATAATCCTTTGACTTTGTGTGTGGGTATGTATCTGATGGTGACTGCTTCAGCACCTCGCCTGTTCGCAAATTCACATGCGGGTGCCTCTTTGACATGTGTCTGTGCAGGTTGCTGGTGCTGCCCTCAGAAGAGCACTTTATCTTCCTATTGCAAATCAAACATTGACAACCATCGGAACTTTCCAAGCGTTCAAAGTGTCTCCAGATCATACTCCGACGTTGCGATTTCATCTTTGGAGGGAGCTGATATTTTATGACTTCCTCTGTTCTTTGTTCCATGGGCTCTGCCTGTACAGTTACAAAGATGCCGTGTAGTGCAGAATCAATGTCTGTGTCGTTCACAGTGATGATGGTGTTAGAGTCTGCTGCTTCTAGTTCCACCTCCACTGTGGAAGAAGAGACAGAGATAGTTAGGAATGCAATAGCTAATGCCATTCCTGAAAAAGTATGATAAAATATAAAAACAAATCAGCATGCTGTAGAAGACATTGGTTAAATATTGTCTTTTGACACAAACATTTCTGGACAAGAAGAAGGGGACAAACGCAAACAAAAAATGAATGAATCTATTTGAATCTATTACAGACTCAAGTTGGTGGACTTGGTGAAAAAACAGCAGATTCAGGTGATTAGACTCACTGACTTCAATTGAGTCAGCAAATTAATAGTAACTCAGGATAAAAGCTTAACAGGCACCATGGTTCTCGGCATTCTTCCTCCATGTACCCTGAAAAGACATATGCTTGTACTGTTTTTAAACACGTCTCATATCAATACATTGTTTGAGTTCCTTATTCTGTCCGTTTCATAATTTTAATCCACAGACCGATATGATGAAAGTTCTAAGATTTGAGTGTTGTGTGTGTTTGGGTGTACCTGGTGCCCACGGGTACTATATTGGTGACCCCTGGTATAGATTTTGAAGGTTTTTCCCATCCAGTTCTGGCATGCTAGTCTAATTGGAGACTTGCTTGTTTGTTTATTTTCGAGCCACACAAAATACACAGAACAGAACGAAAATGCACATACGTAGAAAACAATTTGGCTCGAAAAGGAGTGGAAAGAAGACTAGCTTATTTAGTCCCATCCCCGTATTGTTTGTCTATAAGTGCCCTGTGATTGCTTGGTGACCAGCCCAGGGCGTACCTTGCGCTCACCTGAGGAGAGCTGGGATAGGCTCCAGCTCACTGGGAACCCTAATGAGCCAACGCAGTATTGAACTAGACTGATGGATGGAGTTTTGCTTAGCTTGTAGTTGCTCTCAGCATGTCACATTTTTGTTCCATTTGTTGTTGTTGTTTTTGTTTGATGAGTGGAATTATAACACAAACATGTGTAACTTCCAGCCAAAGTCCATACAATGAGGCGAATGTACCACTAATTGTGTGTATCTTATCTCATTACAGTGAGTGACGCGTGAATTGTTTAAAAAAAAGACAAGCTCCGGGTAGTTGTAGCGTACCTTGTGCACCGTCAGCGTCCATGGGTAGATGTCCAGGCGAAGCTTCTTGGACCTCGGTCCTACCAAGTTCCACGGCTGCCTGTTCGGGGTGTTTAACGCGAAGATGTCTTAGCATCGGTGTCGTACTGCCATGTTCGTGCTTACACAACACATTTTCGCACACCAGGCAGACCACGGATTCCGTATCGACCTCTTCAAAATAATCCCAAACGACACTTCTTCTACGCGTCATGCTTCTCACCAAACTAGACGAATCAGCGGGTTAGTCGAATGCTCTGTTCTTACTTTCGACTGTACTAAACTCGTCAACTATCAAATGGCGGGCTCCGTAGCGTGTTGAGAAGGCCGCCTTCTTCGGTTTCCTCGAGGTGTTACAAACTAATATCCCAAAGTTTACACTGCCCTCTAGCGGCCCAGTTTGTTTGTCAGCCAGGAGCACTGAACTTCAGCACCGACTCTTGACCTAATGAATATATTTTTCCAGACATGAAATTATATTTATTTAAAACACAGCAACGTGCGTGATTCTCCTAATTGTGTTTAATATTGTTTGCGCTTAATATGTTTGATGTTATGTCACTGTGCAGTAAAGCTGCAGCGTTTAATCAATCATTTATTGATTATCCAAATAATCGACAACTATTTTTATAATCGTTATTAAAAATGTATTTTAAATATCCTGATCTTAGCCACTCAAAAGTAACTATTTTTAAAATTTCCTTAGTCACAGTATTATCTTTGTGTTTGGAGTAAAAGGAGATACACACATACATCAACTTTGACTTTGGAAAAGAGCTGTCAACATTTTTGCCTCTTTTTGATATCTTGCAAACCACTGCAGAGATTTGTGTGTGGAGTGTGTGTAAAACCATTCCCACGCAAGGTAAATCCTATACTTGTACTTGTTGAAAACACCTACATTTCTGCACTCACTCAGTTAACTCTTACCATGCATACACACAAAACCTACTGGTAGAACAGTGAAACAACAAATGTCTATGGCTGTGCCTATCTGGCCTAGGCCATATCACCTTGCTACGTGCATCACAAACAAAAAAAAAGTCTACTCATGCATTCTTTAAAGGGTTATTGCAAAGAGAGGCACATTTTCAATGTATTTTTAATTTCCGATTCATCGATTAATCAAAAAACAATCGACCGATTAATTGATTATGAAAATAATTGTTAGTTGATGCCCTATTGTGCAGCCAGAACACACCAACAAATTTCTACTTAATGAATGGACAGTAAGGCTTTCTTGTTATATTACAAATACTGTACGTAAATTTGCTAACAGAAAGATACATGGAAAGTTTTCCTCTCAAGACAGAGAAAAAGAAAGATGTTTTATTTTTGCATTAAATAATTGTCTTAGGTGAAAATAATATGCCACAATATTTTCTTTTAGAAATTGTATTTATTTTTCATGCAGGAGTGAAGGTATCACGATCTACTGTTCATAGCAGACCTCATGAACAGAAGTACAATGCTACAATAAGAGATACAAACCACTCTTAAGCAAGAACAGGAAGGCCAGACAGCAAAATATAAAAAAGTACAGTGATGAGCTTAAACAATAGATATATAGATAGATACTTTTTCATCTCCAAGAGAAATTTAAGTATGGTGAGACCAAAGTTTTATGAACTGATGATTTTTTAGGCAACTTTTTTAGGTACTTTTTTGGCAAATTCCAGCCTGTTGAGTGAGTAATTTGCATTTTCTGGTGCACGATTGTAATTCCATTCGTGAAGGACATTCCACCATTGGTTGTTTACCATTGTTCCACCATTTATCCAGTTATGTTTCAAGGTAGAAAATTAATTGTTAAATTAATAGTTTGAGGGACTTTTGGTCACACAGAGTAATATTGCCGATACTGAAAAACAAATTTTTCTAATGTCTTCTGAGTGGACATGAGGACTTACTGCTACTATTGTTCCATAGACAATTATGAAAATGCCTTTTTGCAACCAAGAAGAAAAACTGCCAAAACTAAGAAAGATTCAACTGAGTTTTATGACTTTTTTATGTTGTATGTATGTTTTTTATGTTTTTATGTTGGTATAACTGTACAATAGAATCAAAAAAAATATTGTCATGTAGTGCAATAGACAGCTCCAGTTATTGTGTTTTTCAAGGTAGAAATTGAGTGTGAAGTTGAGGGGTGAAATGCAATCCCTGTGCATCAGCCCACCATTGCTGGGTCCCGAGTAAGTGAAGAACTCTTAATAAAATACAGAGGGGCAGAAAAGTATTTGTCAGCCAATAATTGTGCAAGATTTGCTACTTTAAAAAATGAGCATGGTCTGAAATTTGTCAACTGTCAACTAGACAGAATGTGAAAAAATCAAGGAAAGCACATTGCTCTTTTTTTTAAACAATTCATTTGTATAATGGTTTAGAAAATAAAAGTTCAGCTCAGTACTTCATAATGTAACCTTGGTTGGCAATGACATAGGTCCAACATTTACCACAGTGTATGGTCTTTGATTTTTTTTGGCTTACTCTGCTATAGACCTCGCGGATTTTTTCAAATGGAAAAAACCTGCACAATCAGTGGCTGGTGGCAGCAGCATTTTCACAATGATTTCTCATCAACCATGGCTGTTAATTGTTAGAGTGACTAACAGCATTTTCCAAGCTTTTTTAGCTTCAAAGTACCTTGTCATGAGCAGAAAGAAGTTGCTGAACACACTTAAGTTAATACCATTGTATTTATTAAAGGACATATCTGTCAAACTAACAGTTTCCTAATTTAAACACAACACACTGAGCTCAAAGAGATATGGTCAAATTAAATATTAGATAAATATTACAGCTTCAACAGAAATTCACAGGCTGACAAAAGTGAACAGATTAAACAAATGGAATCCCTCTCCACACAAAAAAACATAAGCACATAAAAATAATTGTCCTTATCCAGACATTTTTTAAAATTCATTTTGCAGTGCACTGGCTGGAAGAAGAAGGATGCTCTTTGTTGAGTAATGTTACAGTTATCGGTGCAAAACAATGTAACGCAATACAAGCTAAATAAAGTTGTGGTTGGAATGCATTTTTATGGGGAGGACATCAATTACAGAACATATATTATTAAGATATTTGATGTAAACTTGCTTTTGTAATAATGCACCGTTGGGTTAGTGACAGGTTTACATTACTGTCTTCTTAGATCCTGAGTGAGTCTAACGGGGGTGAGGCATTATCGGACAAACAGTCCGATAATGTTCAGGATATCAGTGTGTGGCTACTGTATGACAACCAAACATCTTTATGGTCACACATGTTGTATCCAGTGGTTCAAAGATCCATTTCGGGGTGAATGAGGCACTGCAGTGGATTTGAGGCATATGTAATTTTTGCATCAAACAAATCTTATAAAACAACTAAAATTAGCTCTGAAAGGACAACAAATGTAAACAGCTCATTTAGTTGTCAAATACCGTTATCTAAAAGCAAAAGTTTTAACATTAAAATGTTGCTCTTCAAAATATAGAGCCTTGTTTTTGCTGGTGCAAGATTAGGTATGAAACTGAAATCTGAACTGTACAAATGTTCACTTTCTGCATGTCACACATTTAAAGCTATCATTCTTTCAAATAAACTTCAAAGTGTAACAGACTCCCCCTTGAAAAAAGAAAACATATCCTCAATTAAGCCCCATTATCCAAAAGTTCAAAATATCACCGTAAGCTATTTTTAAATGGAATTAGGATGTTTGCAACCATGTGCCGGAGAATGTGATTTCCTCACCATAAACAAAACAACTGCTTTGAAATTGAAGGCAACCACAACACCTTACGGCCTCTTCCCAAGCCCACATGATGATGGAGGTCTGTTTGACCTTTAAGTGACAACTTTAAGTGACAACTGGGGACACAAATCTACCTTGATATAATTTTTTTTCTTATCTAGCTTATTAAACACACTATCTCACATATCATTCATATCCTCATTTTCCAACAGCAAACCTATTAGCGGCTTAATAGTACATTGCAAAATTGTGCACAGATGCTTGTGTTTTTTCCAAAAAGCTGAGCACCATCAACGGAACATCAGTAGTAAGTACTATAAGAAAAGTATCACTTTGTAAGTCAAATCATCTGCGTAGGAAATTAACATTCATTAAAAATTCTTTCACAATAAGGTGCCATTAGACTTGAATGCACAATATCTTTCATTACTTTTACAATCCAGAAACAAATGTATTTTTTCCCAACCAGGGTATTTATAGGTGTCCTAAAGTATAAACTGTTTCTGATAGAGAAAGTGAATATTTAAATCAAAAGCTGACCCCCCCCCCCACACACACACACACAAAGTAGTCATAGGCGATGTAAACTGCAGTAGAAGTGAAAACATTCACACCTGGTTTTGTCAGACATGTTGGGTAGTTGCACTCCTACAATATACAATATGATTAGTTCTTATTTCTCTGCAGAGCCTCACACAGGTTGTGGTTCGGATCAGGCTCCTTACTCATGACCTCCACACACTCCCATTCTCCGCTACTGCTGGACCGCTTCACGGCTTCCACCACCGTCTGCACGTAGAGGCCGTCCTCAAAAGTGGATGCCATGGCAACTGGCCCACGCGCCCATAACCTACGCTCCTGGTGAGCCTGGAAGGACTGTCTCAGGGCTTTAACCATGGCGCCCAGCCCTTGCAGGTGAGGCAAAGGTATGTCTTTCACATCAGGGCCAGCCCAGCCTCCATCACCGAGCAACAACTCCTCACTTATGCTGCCGTTGCGCTGACCGTACAGTTTTGTCCCCCTGGCAACCAGTCTCCCGCTGGATCCAACTACCATCACCTCATGCACAAACGAGCCTGGCATGTTGAAGTTCAGAGTCACGGTGCAGCACATGCCGGCCGAGGATGGCCCCATTAACATTTGGAAGAAGCAAAAATCGTCGCTGGTGACCCGTCGGATGCCTCTGATGGTATCATTTTGTTGTACAAAGGTCCGCAGCAAGCCGTGAACACGTTGTGCCCTCGCCCCAGTCAGGTAACTTAAAAGGTCAATAATGGTGGAACCAACTGTGTGCAGGCCACCTCCCCCCATCAGGTCCTCACAAGTCCAGCCGTATGACTGGTCCAAGAGGCTGGGGCCATACACACGCACATCGCAGACCTGCACTTCACCAACGTATCCGTCCACCAGCAGCTGCTGCATCGTCACAAAAGCAGGAAGATAACGCAGTGTGTTACCCATGATGCTGAGCAGCTGAGGGTAATACCTGGCTGCATTCACCATCTGGAAAGAATCCACAGCAGTTGCAGCTTTCTCACTTACAACATTCTTACCTATGCCTGCAGAAAGAGAGAGAGAGAGAGAAAGATGTAAAGTATTCAGATAATATTCATTCTTCATTTCTTACTTGCTTCCTTCTTTAGATCTAGATTTTATTGAGCCACAAGAGAAATTGCTTGGTTGCAGTAGCTCAATTGTAGAAGGAAACCAAACACACTCAAATAAAATGCAAGGTAAATATATACAAATATATAAACAATATTTTCAAATGTATAAATACTGAGTAAAACTTAAATAAAATAGATAAGTCAGGGACAAAAAAACCCTCCAACTTCATCACTATTAGACAGTACAGGCGAGCTATTTATGTTTTATTGACATGACTGGTAACATCTAATTGATTTATTTACAACGAAGATGTTCCCTTAAATATTGCCTTTTCCTATTTTTTGGAAATTTGCCATTAGAAGCACAATGTCTAAATTGATCAGTTATTAGAGTTTTAAACAAATATTGCTTGAGCCTATAGTCAGGTACTCAAATCATGTGACGAGGTACTAGTAGCTCACACGCTACCTGTTAGAGAGCCTTGAAGTACTGAACAACCATTGTTATTACAGTACAGTATATCTTGTCAAGGGACAATACCATAGAAATAAATGTTGTCAGTGTAAATATACTTTAGTCAGTGTACAGATTGTATAGCAGTATAGCTTTACCATCCACTCAAAATGAGTCAACACACAGCCATTATTGACTAAATACAGTAAATTGCAACACAAGTGAGTAGCAATAACAATTGGGTCTTGCTTACAGTCAAGCATGGTGGTCGCGTCATGTTTTGGGTGCTGGATCGATTTCTGTCAGCATTGGGGAGCTGTGATTCATCAAGGGATACATGTATTGTAACATGTACTGTGATAATAATGTTCAATGAGAAAATTCAATGCCTAAGTGGATTAAGGCAGAGATTCCAGTGGCGCTCACACTAAGTAGTGACACTTTGAGCACAATTTAGACATATTTGCTGTGATATATACTCACTTGTGTTTTCAGATGTTTCACAATAATGTCTGTGTTAATCTATTTCATAGGACAACAAATCTATACTGCTATACAAGCTGTACACTGACTACTCTCATTTATATCAATGTTCCATTAGTATTGTCCCTTGAGATGATACGTTTATAAAAGAGTTTGAATTAAGGTTGAGTGATAAGAACCTCAGCATGTATCGTGATATTTTTTGGATGTAATACAATATGACAATATATTGAAATTCAGTGGAGTATTGTATAATAAGCTACACACCTTAACACATATAATGAAATACATTTGTCTGAAATTCTAAAGCATGTTTGTTGTTTTATTGGCAACAAACGATCAGTGCAAAGTATTCTGAATTAAAGTACACAGTTTACTTGCAATTAGGGATGTCCCGATCCGATCATTAGGACTGATATTGGCTGCCAATCTGCTGTATTTTGAAGATTTAAAAAAATCGGCTTCCGCCACAAGATCTTGTTGCTGTATAAAGTTTGCAACTCTGGGCCACAATCCAACATGGTAGGTGCGATAATGCGCCTCAAAGTTGGTTGCCACTCGACTTCTACCACCCGGATGAAGAAGAAAATGCCACACGTCCATACAGACATGTTTGCAGTTGGATATTCGGCTCCGTAGTTACAGCGGTAGGTCCCCCCCCACTGTGCCCGAAGCTGATGTGTCATGGTGCGTAGAGCTTGCACGGGAAGTAACGCGTTAATGACTGGTTGCTATGGCTGGTTGTTCATATTAGGGACCATCAATAAATTACTACTGTGGTATGGCCCCGTGTCTCGGTGGAGCTCGCGGTGATGCTGCTCGCTGCATTGGGGGGGTGGCACATCCAGGTGCATATGTGAAAATGTAGGTGTGTGGGTGTATGTGTGTTGGCATGTGTGAGTGTGGGAACTGGGTTTGGTGTGGGTACTGGGGCTGGGGTGTGTGCACTAGGGGTGGGGTGGACGGGTCACGGGGGGTAGACCCATGGGCCCTCTACAGGCGCCTGCCTCTGGCGTTGGGGAAGGCGATGGCCCGCGTCAGTTGTGTCTGGGGTGGCCTGGAGCTCCCGGGGTGTTGGGTATGGCCCCTGCTTTGGGAGGTTGGGTGGCTTCTGGGCCCGGGGGCTCAGGGGTAGTTGTCCTGCTTACCCGAAGCTGGCCGGCCCCCGGCGGGTGTTCCGGCGGTTGGCGCCCAGGCCCCCTCTGTGGCCCCTGCTCGGCTGCCGAGTGGCGTCCGGCCAGGTCTCCCTTGCACCTCTTCGGAGTAGACTCGCGGTTGCCTCTTGGGGGGGCAATCGGGCCTTCCCCTCTGTGGGGAGCCTGCTGGGGGGCCGTGCTCCGGCGTCTTCCTAGTCTGACCCTCGCTTTTGGAGGGAGTGTGGTTTGGGATGCATGGCGGTGTTCACCACAAACATCTCCTCATTCTCTGTTTCACTCTGATGCAGTCATCCTGTCACTGCAGACTAATGTAGATTTGTTGCACGTGTCATCTGGATGGTCATTGTTAAAGAGGTTCTGTTTCTTTTCTCGTTGTTTTTCTTGTATGTTTATCATTATTAGTAAATATGTATGTATGTGTGTATGTATGTATGTACTGCATGGATATGTGTATGTGCACAGTATGTGTATGTATACGTGTACGAATATGTGTATATGTATGTATGTATATATACATATATATATATATTTGTGTGTGTGTATATATACATGTATGTATATGTATATATATGTATATGTATATATGTGTGTGTATGTATATATATGTGTGTACATATATACACATGTATATTAGTACATGTATATAGTATTATCATTATTATTATTATTATTTTTTTTCTTTCCCCTGTATTTTTGCTCATTTTGCTCTGTGACTGTTCTGGTTGTTGCTGAAATTGTGATTATCACGGTTGTTTATAATATGGTTGAAATATGTTTGTGAGGTTCGGCTGCACTCTTTCTTATATCCCCCACACTACCCCTCACCCGTCCCTTTTCAGGTTAGGTCCAGCATCGAAATGTGGACTTTTTTCTTGTGAAGATCCCGGAAAAGCTTATTAATATTTGGTTATGTGTGGCTTTCTGGAAAACAATACAGTAAATGATATGTTTAGGCAGCCCTGCAATAGTTAAACTTTTTCTGTTACAAACTGACCCCGACCCCCCCATCAGTAATAGCCCCATCGGTAATAGTTATGTGGCCCTCACATGAAAAAGTTTGGTGACCCCTGATCTATTGTCTCCCCTTCTCCTTTGCCTTCAGCCAAGCGTATTTTCTCTCTTATGTTGTCTCTGCTCTGGGCTGCTGTGGTACACGCTAGGCATCAATACAATGCAGCGTAGCGCACAGTCGCAAAAAAAACACGTCATCAACTTGCTTTTTTCCATTTTCATTTAGAATTTCTCAGCGGTATAAGTCATTTACGTATCATTGGATGAATTTATACCGGTATATAAAAATTATTGCCTGATCATATTTAATTTTCTTTTTCTGCTTTATCTTCAGCATATACGCACTTAAAATTCCACATGTATGAAGTAAGTAACCAAAAAGTCTGCTTTCTCCAACATGAGATGTTAATCAAATACAAAAATCAAGTTGCAAGCAGGACACACGCAGCCAGGAAGTTGCAACTATAAGAGGAAGCTGAGGTCAATGCTCAGGAATTTAGTGTGAAAACGAGATAAATATACTCTGTACTTTACTCTGAGTGTGATAATGGTAGTGACTGATATATTTCTGTTTGCAGTCAAAACTGACCCACAATATCACCACATCAGAAGAACAAACAAGATTTTACAGCTGAACACATCTTCCAATAAATAGTGAACCCAGTAACTGCAACCCTGTTCAAATCAGCTAAGTCACTCAGATAGGTTGTTTTCTAAGGATGCTAACTTCAGACTCATCTAGCTGTACGGCTCGGTTGAGTATGGAACAATGCATTGTTTTACTGTTTTTGTTGCGAAAGGTTTAAACTAGGGATGTCAAAAGACATTCTGTTCACAAGTCGATACTATACATGAGATTGGGTCTATGAGAAAGGATGTACTTTTAAGAAAAGTACAGTAAAAAAATCGAGGTGGCAGTGGTGTTATGTGGCATCATGTAGCCAACCGACACAAATATAAAAAGCCTGCATTTTCCCCCTCTGGAAGCAATTTTCAAACAATACCGTTTCAGGGCACTAAGAACTCCATATCCGTGTAGATGAGAGGCTGAAACAATAAAATACTTTGCCATTTTCCATAGCCCCTTAATCGCACAACATTTTGTAGCACTACATCTTGTGACATCCCTGGTCTGAACTGAAGGTTTTTGCATTCTCTTTACATAAACATCTTAAGATCCAAAGGTGTGGTTGCCATTGTGCATGTGTGTTTATGACCTCTTACCCAGCGCTTTGACAGCAATTTGCCTCGTCATTGAGGGCGGAATATAGATGCAAACAAGGTCAACATCTTGGTGCAGCAGGACATCATCGGATCGACTCGTGTGAAATGGGATACCAAGCTCATCTGCCAGGCTGGAAGCTTCTTCTTCGCTCCTCCCCCAGAGTGCATGGACCTCAAAGCCTTCAGCTTTCAGCAAAGGGACCAGCACTCGGGCTGTGCTCCCTGTGCCAAACACGCCAACTCCAGGCAACATGACAGTGCTGCTCGATGCAGCCTTATGTCGAAACCATGGTGACGCTCAGAGATGACATGGCATCTGTAAATTGAAGTGTAAAATTGAGTTTAAAGAGATGTGGCTATATGAAACGGAATATGTGGAATCAAACTATGGAATGGATTAAGTAAAGAACTAAGAACAATGCTCTACAATGAATGACTTCAAGAAACATTTGAAACATATAAACAGTTGATGTTTACCAAATAAAAGGAAGAAGAGTCGTGAAATATTGTGTACATCCAAGGCCATATCTGCTTCATTCATTGGAGAGCAAATTTTCTGTTCGTAGACTGTCAATGCTGTTTGTTACTACCACCTTATACTTATACTAGGAACTTTTCATTCCTAATGAGAACATTGTCTGCACTACAACAATGTTCTGTTATAATTGTTTATATTCCACTCATTGCTATTATTATTTATTATGATTATCATTCATTGGGACTGCAATATAAGTTAAAGGACATTGACTACTATTCAACACACTGTCACATTACCTTACTTATGCATTTTAAACTTACTAACTGCAGGAAGTGTACAAATGTATCAAAACTGGGGAAAACCTACGGGGGAAGGATTATCGAACTTTGCTTCTTTTGAACATGTTGAACTGTCAATTGTATTAGTGATGTATTCCAATGTAATTTACATGCATGTTCAAATAATATTAAACCATTACCATTACAATGAAATGCAGAAATATATGGGGCAAAAACTATTAAATATTGGCCAGTAAACAATAACGATAAAAAACAAACAAACAAAGGTGAAGGATATCCTATACATTATTTCCTATCTTTATGTGACTTGTTCAGGGGGCAGACAGCCCACATTCACTTTCTCCAATTTCTGATCCACATTTACAATTTGAGTGACTGTTGTATGTAACATATCCATTAGTTCCAACTACGATAACAGTCGCAGTTTCTCTTTAATTACCATTGTTCACTGGCAATTAAGGAACTTAACAAGCTAAAATGTCACCGAGAGTTATGTCTGCTCACTACGCTGACTTTTTGGAAAACACTGCGACTAACATTTCGGCAAAGTATTACAGAGCTTTAAAAGGATTAAGACAGCGGCAGAGCGGTAGGTGTCAGAGGGGACGGCATAGTGACAATGCAGTAAGCCAGGCTTAAGCAAGGAGTTCTAAAATAATTTGTATTCAATGTAGGACAAATACACGCAAATAGTGGCCATAAAAATGATACAAAATAAACAGACAGAATAATAAATGCAAATGCATTGCATGTCTGCAAATGCAGACAAATGTCCTGGCTGTGTAGACTGTGTCAACAAACAGAACGTGTCACATTGACATGCAGACCTGTTTTTCTTATTTGCAGTCTGACAGCAAGTTACTTTGTCCTGATGTTATTGTAATGTTACCAAATGTTATTCTCATTACCCATTGTTAACATACCACACCTCTCTCTCACACGTCAACATTTGCAGCAACTCTGCATATATTACACATAAAAACCATAGTTATTTTTGGTTTATATTTATTTGATAACATTAATGTACATTTTCCTTCCTCGGAGCAGCTGTTTCAGGGCCACTTCATGCCTCAGTCCAACCATGCCATGTCAATATTCCTGCAAATTGCTGTTAGCCAGCGTTAGGAGTGCCTAACGACAGTGTTGTCTAATTAAAAGTTTTAGAGTAAATGGCTAACTCTTCGTTGCGTACGAAGGAGGAAACACGGGTTTTTACTTTAAAGCGCACACCAACGACTATTATTACATCGGCTAACTCAGTTTGTGTTGCTATAAGCCTGCTTTATACACAACGTATAGCACCTTCACATTGTTGTATTTCGGCCATTAAATAAAATTTGACAACTTGAAAATAGCTCAGTTATTAACCACAGATAAGACAGACACTATACATATAAGAGTCAGTGAGCATTGTGATAAGGCTTACTAGCACGTTTGTCAGCTAACAAGCTAGCAGGACAATTGAAATCAAACACCTTCAGTACAAGGTTAACACCGTGCAGTCTTTGGAAGAACTTTACACACATTAGGTACAAAAACAAATAACATAACGTTAAATACGTACTGTAGTTATCCAGTCGAGATCATCAACGACTGTAGCAAGTGTTCTGAGGGGCGCTGCCCAGTTGCTAATGGTAACTTCAGCATAGACGATGGAAGTGAGTGGTCAACCAGAGACATTAAAACGAGGAGATTGCTCACAGTTGGTGGGCATCATGAGCTAGATTAACGACGCATATGCGTTACATAGCTTGTTTTTTCATATTATTTGTAGGCCGGTACACAAATGATGTTAAATTAGTATACAATGCACAAATGGCAGCAGTGACATACCCTGAGGTTTATTTGCTGGCAACTTTCACGTCCATGTTTATTTCGCCATCTTTCCCGGAAGTGGACACGTTTGTCGAAAAGACTGTTGAGACATATTTTATTATTTCGATGATGTTGTCAAGTACAGTTGTCCAGGCCAGTGTCTGTTTTTCCTGAAAATATAAACTCAATTCAAACTGAACAACATTACCATTGTGTGGGCCAAGATAGAAAACTACAATAAGAAGTGTTGTTCACGTTTTTAAACTAATATTAAAGTAGTTTTATGTATATCATTGTCGTTGAAGTACAACTGCAATAATGTTGTTGACAGTATCTTTACAATGTCATGTAAAGTGAATGTAGGACCTTAAAGTGAACATCGGGGGCGGTAACGAGCTGATCAGCTAGCTGGATATAAATCGCACTGCATTCTGGGAATTTTAGTTCGAAATGGCGGGCCGTCATATCGACAATATAACGAAGAAAACTATAAAAGTTTGAATTGCTTTAAAAAAAACTATCATCTCAAGCATAACCATATGTTTGATTTGCGTTTGGCAAATATATAATTGTGTGGATACAACTGCGGCGTTGCAAAAATCCCGTCTGTGGTGTAAAATAAACAGGAAGTTGTTAGCGTTGTGGGACGTGTAGTTCCGGCAGCAGGCCGCTGAAGGAGACGTCGCACAGGATAAAGAAAAGGCAATTAAATAGTCATAAATAGACCAGTGGGTTGACTTTTTGGACTTGGCGTTTGTAAATAAGATGCCTGGGTTCACCTGCTGTGTCCCGGGCTGCTACAGCAACTCTCACCGGGACCGGGACCTACGCTTTTACACATTTCCCAAAGACAACACGCTAAGGGAGCTGTGGCTGAGGAACATCTCTCGGGCCGGGGTCAGTGGCTGCTTCAGCACCTTCCAGCCCACCACGGGTCACCGTGTCTGCAGTGTGCACTTCGTTGGCGGGAGGAAAACTTACAGCATCCGAGTTCCGTCGCTTTTCCCTCTGAGGGGTGTGAATGAGCGCAGGATTCGACGAGGCAGGGGTAAGAAGGTGTCGACGGCGGCTCCCGGAGCCCCCGTCGCCGCTACAGCCACCACTGGGATTGTTATCAACACCGTGCTGGGAAACACGGCTGACAGTGCCGAGGCCAACGCCGGTGGCGAGGCCATCGACGACAGCATCACGGTGGTTCAGATCGGCCAAAACGGGGAGTATCTCGGAACGGCGCGGCTGCCCGTGGCGACAGAGGGGTCCTACACCGTTTCCAACGAACTCACCGCGGACGACTCCTCCACTGAGGGGCAGCAGCCGCTGATGCAGTACATCAGCGTCACCAGCAGCCCACTGGACCACTCGTACTCGCTGACCACCGGCACCACGTCCACCGAATTGCTGCGCAAACTCAACGAGCAGCGAGACATCATCGCCCTCATGGAGGTGAAGATGAAGGAGATGAAGGCCACCATCCGCCAGCTCCGGGTGGTCGAGGCCAAGTTGCAGGAGGAGGTGCGGGAGCGGGACCGGCTGCTGTGCAGCGCCTCGGTAGCGCCCAAGAAAACACAATAGGGGAACTCGTACAGACACAAGGACACAGGATGAGGATTTGTACAAAGATATTGTATTTTCAACAAGCATAGAGCTGATTTTCGTAGCCCTAATGCATAAAGCTATCTAGTTGTGTAGCTGGTAGTAACGCTGGCCTGCTGCTCAATTGTGATCTTTAACTGCTATGGAATCCATCGTAATTAAACCCATCATACACTCACACTTTGCATAGCAAGTTAGGCAAATATTTATGAGGGTCAGGGAGTTTGCATTCTTAAGATTTTTTTTGTTCATTTTCAATTTAAACAAATATGGGTTAAAAAAATGAATCATTCACAATAGGAGCTGATGGCAAAACACCTTTTGTGGCATACCTAATGGCGTCCAGAACATATCGTGGGCCCTTTTGAAGCTGCTTTCAATTTGAGAGTGGTTGCAACATACAACTTGTGTCTATCGTTAGTGCGTGTTTTTGTACGATGGATGCATTTGATGTGCCTGTTTATGTTCAGAAGCTTCCCAACTCTTACAATGCATTATTATTAGTGGCTGCATTTCTCTGTTCTCACAGGTGCTTTAATTGCGTAATATATACAGTACATCCGTTTGTGATCTTTGACTGACATTTGTGCCCTGCTTTCATTTTGAAGTAAATTTACATTTGAAATAGATCTGCCGCATGAATAGTTCTTTCAAATCATGCACTTACATTTCGCAATTTTGAAGGCAGACCTGCACAGCATAGTGTGATCGACCTGTGGTTTTGTCAACATGCTTCAGCACTCACGGTAAGTGAATTCATTCAAAACAATTCCATAACAAATGTGTCCTCTTCCGCACGTCATCTGGAGTTAACAGTGTTGCAGCGTTGTTTCCTCCCTCTAGATGGCAGTAACCTCATAGGAGCCTGGAAGTTCCTTTGCTTGACGGCTTATATCGCCAAGTGTTAAAATGATACATTTATCATTAAGATCGTGTCCTGTTCCTCAAACCTGAACTTTATTGCTTTAAACACCTGCAATGTTAATAATGATATGCGTCAAAAGAAAGACTGCGGAGAGAGGAAACCCATAATCTCATCTGGATTTATTCGGTATTTTTTTCCACTTTCAACCCGTGTTGCATAATGCCTTAATCCGAGCGCTGTCAATCAAATGTACGCAACTCTTTCCTCCATTTCTAATGGCGGCTGTTGTTGCACTGCAATTCATTACGTTGTGCCACAATAAAACGAGAATTATGGTCGTTTTTGTTATACTATTGCTATACTACTCTGTTTCTCATCGTATTGTAAGTGCCCTTAGGAAAAAAGTAGTTTATTCAAGTGTACTATGTGCATACTTTATTATACTAAAACCGAGGAAGTATACTTGAGGTTGACTTTTTATGAACTACATTTTATATATTTTTTATATACAGTACAGTACAATAAAGTGTACTTGGCTTTTACTGAAACGTATAAGCAAAAGTCCAAGACTAAGTACATTAATACTAAGACTTACACTCTAAAACACTTTTCACAACCTTCTGGCGCAAAGTACTAATACTGTACTTAGTATGTGTCTTGCTTCAAGTGTATAACAAGGTCCAGTCATTAGTTTGTGCTTAACATTTAATATCTATGTCATTATGCTTTTTCATTTTCTCAGTAAGGACTTGATTACATATGTTTGTTTTTGAAGTGTTTGAAAATACATCATACTTGTTTTCAACATTCTGTTTTGTAATGTTGTAAATGCATCACACTCTTGTGTACACACAATACGAGTAAACTTTGAGAATACTCTAAGGAGTATATTTCAAGTACATAAATAGTAACCTACAAGTATATATGCCAAGCAAGCTTAAAGTATAATAACAAGTAAACTTGTAAAATAACCAAAGTTTATAACAAGTACAAATTCTAAAGTATAAAATACATACATTTCTAAAAAAAACCCTAAAAATAGGGACTCAAAGTACATAACTGGTACAATGGCGGTATATAGATAATTGTACCTGTGGTATACTTCAAGTTTACTACATACACGTAACGGGTGCCAGCCAATGCGGCTGCGCAAGTTCATATTGGAAAACCTACTTGGCCCAATGGTGACCGCTTTTGTCTCACATTCTGAAAGTTCTGCACTCAATCTCTGATGTAGGCAATATAAAACAGGCAGGTTACAAACACTTACAGTGTATACAAAGTGCATTGTTTGTATGTAGATGAGCGTCTATGTCATACACTTTAAAATGTGCTTTTGCAAGACAAAAATGGAATTAGAAGGTATACTTTTAAAAACTTAAAATTTTCCAATTTAGTCCAAAAAAGTATTATAATAATATACTTTCTACACTAAAAGCACATGGTCTTTAGTATTCTTGGTATACCTATACTATGAGTATACTCTGTAACTTTTCGCTAGAGGTACATTTTCTGGAATGGCAACACCTTTGCGTAAAGTAAATACTTCAGTATTTACATACATACAGTATTGCAGGTCTTTGATTCAAATTTATAATTTACATTACACAAATACATGACAAATTTCATTCACCTTTTTATAGTAACAACAGCGTCTCTTCAATATACACCACACGCATGTTAAAAGCATTTTAAGTAAAATGTACACTGTACATATTCACCACTAATGATGACAATATAAGATGAACACACAGTTGGATCTTTTTTTTGTGTGGATTTATTAAGCTGTGGCACTTTTGGAGAAAATAATTTACAGTGGTGTGAAAAAATATTTGCCTCCTTCCTGATTTCGTATTTTTTTACCACTCCCAAATCTTTCAGATCATCAAACGAATGTAACAATTAGTCAATGACAACACAACTGACCACAAAATACAGTTTTTAAATGACACTTTTCATTATTAAGGAGAAAACAATCCAAACCTACATGGCCCTGTGTGAACAAGTGAACAGTCAAGCGTTTGCGATAATTTGCAATGAGTCCCTTACAGTGCTGTGAAGGAATTTTGGCCCACTCATCTTTGCAGAATTGTTTGCAGATTTCAACCACATTGTAGGGTTTTTTAGCATGAATTTCCGATTTAAGGTCATGCCACAGCATCTCAAATGGATTCAGGTCAGGACTTTGAGTATGCCACTCTAAAGTCTTCACTTTGATTTTCATTAGCCATTGAGAAGTGGACTTGCTGGTGTGTTTCAGCTTGAGACCATGAACAGATGTAATGGGATGTAATCTTCCAAAAAGATCAATTTTTGTCTCGTCGGACCACAGTGTATTTTTCCAAAGAGTTTGAGGAGCATCAGATGCTTTTTGGCAAATTTGATACAAGCCTTAATGTTTTTTTTTCAGCAGTGGTTTTTGTTTTGGAACTCTGCAATGCAGGCCTTTTTTGCCCAGTGTACATTATTTTTTATGGGGGAGTCATGATCACTGACCTTAACTGAGGCAAGTGAGACCTGCAGTTCTTTGGATTTTGCTGTAGGGTCTTATGTGACCTCTTGGATGAATCATCTCTGTGTTATTGGGATAATTTTGGTTGGCCAGGCTACTCATGGGAAGGTTCACCACTGTTCCATGTTTTTGCCTTTTGTGGATAGTTACTCTCACTGTGTTTTGCTGGAGTTTCAAAGCTTTAGAAATGGTTCTATAACCTTTTCCAGACTGATAGACCTCAATTAATCTCAGTTAGTTTTAGGGGGCCAACACTGCTTCACACAGGGCCATGTAGCTTTGTATTTTTTTCTCCCTTAATATTAACGTTTCATTTAAAAACTGCATTTTATGTTCAGTTGTGTTGTCATTGACTAATATTTTAATTTGTTCGATGATCTGCAACACTTCAGTGTGACAAAAAAAAAAAAAGAAATCAGGTAGGGGGCAAACACTTTTTACACCACTGTTGCAACCGTGCTGCATTCAAGGACCACCAAAAAGTGTGAAATCTCAAGGAAAAAACAGATCAGTGATGTATAAAGAAATAAAATACATTTTGGTACATGTATGCTTTATATGTTACCTGTATTATCACTTTCTTATTCATTATTACTGATTTGTGGTGAATGAGATGGTGAATGGTTTTCTGCAGAATAAAATGCCTGTTTTTATGAGAAAATAAAACAAAAAAATGAATTAGGTAATTTATGGGGTTTCACTGTAGATATTTGCTATTACAGTCACTACATAAAACAGCCTAAAGTAAACTGAGATGCCAGTATTTCATTTGAGTGTCAGCAGGTCTGCAAGGTGACAATGTGAAAAGTGTGTGTCAAAGATCCAAACAAACAGCTGGAGCTGCTGTCAAAGTAGCCTCCATGATGTATTGATTCAGGCCAGTGGCTTCAGACATAGACAGATTAGTCTTCAGTTAATGGTTGTATTAAGCCGCAGATTAACAATGGGGTGTTTTTTCTCCTCTGTCAGCATACAGATGTGAACCAGGATTTACACTAATGCTCGGTGTCAGCCATCTGTGGAAGAGCTGTAGCATGGGATATTGAGGCCAAGAGGTATAGAAGAAGGGGATGTAAAGCTAAGGTAAGGGAATATGGTGGTCTATTTTAAAGAGCAACTCATGACACACACTGTGGCTCTGCCTGACTCCCATATGAGTTCTTTCTATTGTCAAAGGATGCCCCGCTACCATGTTGAACCCCCAGGTGTGCTACATTCTCTTTTATCTGCATCTTCTTATATCAAGAAAAACACTCATTGTCATGTACCTACCTCCAATCATCACCCTTGATAGCAATGGAAATTGTAGGATTTAGCTGCAGGTCAACGTTTGTTGGCCACACTATTATACTCATTTCACTATACTGTAGTGTATGTATTTTCATTGTGTGTCAATACAGTTTCTAAATACTAAAGACCGGAAATTGGAATGCTTTAATCCAGCATGCTGTGTTAGGATGTGTGCTGCCATTGGTCCAACCCTTCTATGACGCACACACTCTCACACCCCCACGAACACACTAATCCAGTAGGGTAGTGCCTCGGTTGTGCGTTCTGTACTTTTGCAATCTCATGAATTCCCAGCGGATGGTGACAGTCAGGACGCATCACATTTTTTGGATTTACTTCCAGCAGGACCACTACATAAGCGCCTCTCTACACTGGAAGAGGCACTCACCTCCACAGGACTCTGATGAGCCCAATGATGACGTCCTGGGCAGGCGCAACATCGCTATTGCTGCCAATCGCCTTTTGTTTTGGTAAGATTATTTCTGTCAAGTTTCCAAGACACAAGTTTGTTTTTCTTTCATTTTTGTTTTCATTTTTCCTCTTACTTTTTGCATCCTGGATTTGGATAAGCATTCACTTCATTTACAAAATAGCTATGATACAGTAACTGAAAAAGGACACAGTATTTCGGGACAAAACTGATCTCGTCATGTTCCAATTTGTATGTGTGGACGTGCATACAGTATGCAACTCCATATTTTAAATATAATTGGTTATAATGAGTCAAGCATTAATAATTATTTTTTTATTATTGACCCACTGGAAATGGAATGCTGCCTACTGGCCTTGCTGCCCCACTAGCCCGCATTGCTAAATGTGTGTGAAGCCCACCAGCAGGGTAGCAAAATCATCACTTGTCAAAAGAAACAGGGGTGTTTTGCATATTTGATCAATGCAGTCAGACAATGCTTATGTAAGCCCGCAATGATTTAGGCTTTCACAATGTGTAATCCCTCCAGATGAATACAACACAACATATTTTTGCATCTATTTGATCCTTAAAGGCATCAGTCAGCCCAAGCATTGTATTTTAAAATGAAATCCTCACATGAATCACCTTGACATTTCCTTCTTTTTCTGTGTAGTTTACTTTTATTAAAACTTTTCCTCTTCTGCAGGCTTGGTCCGTGTTTGTAATGGAGCAGCTATTTCTATTTCATGTGGTTCCATCTACAAGAGTTTTGCAGAGTGCTTGCTAACACTTGGGGACAGTTTGGTGGAAACACAAAAAGATCAGGATACACAGGACATTGATGCAATCTGCAGGTGAGCTTCACCGAGGAAACCATTTACTCACTCTTGATTCTCTTTTTCCTTTATGATAAGCATTATTGTGCTTAAATGAAATGCCAATCCAGAGAAACTAGTTATTTAATGGACGCAAAACGTGAAATTCTATTTGTGCAACTCAGCATTTTCTTCATCTGAACCATGATGAAAGAGCCACTTATCAGTCAGCGGGCTGACATTATTGCTGATTTTAGATATTTAGTCATAAAAATAAGCTTTAATGCAAAAACATGGCGCACAGTGGACAAGGACTACACAAATCTCTTTCTATTACAACTATGACTCGACTATCGATAACACTGGGTTAGAAATGAAAGAAAGTGCAACATCAAACTACGCACCACGTTTACTGGTCAAATATTTCAAAAATGCACTGGAGGGAAAGATGCATTAGACTATATTTCACCCATTGCACCTGGTGTTATGTTTGTTGGTGTTACGGTATCGTCGTGGCAGGGTGTAACGACCCCGAGGATGCAGAGAGCTGGACGTCAGGAGGTAAGGTTTTCAGGAATCTTTTAATAATAATGCTGCGAAGCAGCGGCAGGAACAAAACAACGATACGGGAAGAGGGAAAAAGTAACAACTGGCAATGAGCCGGCGCCCGACTGGCGCACGCACCTGAATATGAATAGCAGGGAAAACAGGTGCACGTAATTAACTGAGGTAAGAAATTAGGAAACGGCCCAGGAACACATGAAAACCAAAACTGTCACGATGACAAACACACAGATCGTGACATAACTGTATCTTTAGATACAAAATGTGTCAATGGTTTATGAAGTCAAATGCCATTATGTGTGGGTTAACAACAAGGCTGGAAAAACAGCAATTCATTTTAGTTAAATTTGTAAAGTTACAGTTTGCTGTTTGCTGGGATTGCATACCAGAACCACCTGAATGGAGAAAAACTACGAGTATCTGAGATATCCACAAAAATGTCTATTTTAATACATGCCCCCATTTTCCTCTTAGCTTGATGTTAATGTTCTCCAAGAGTTTGAATCAACATTTGCAAAAGGAGCAACTCTTGTTATTGTACTGTTCGATTCAGCTCTAGAACCCTCCCTTCTCTCTTCAATTACCATTGTTGACACACAATCCTAGTGTATGCCTGGATCTAAATTAAGTTGAAGTTATCATGTTTCTTCAACTTGATTTTGTTTTGTTAACTAATAAATGCAGAAAATGTATTTAAATGAATGCAAAATATTAAGTTAATGCAATTACCTGCATTATTAAGTTAATACAACTCATTATAGTAACATTTTAAACAACCATAACATAGTAGTTTAATTGTCATATATTAGAATTTTTACTTTCTAAGGATGTATTTAATTAAGGTACTATAACACATAGAAAGCTTTCAATTTACTGGTCGTTCTATGTTCCTAACCTCACCTATGGTCATGACCAAAAGAATGATACAAACGTTGGAAATGAGCTTCCTCCGTTGGGTGGCGCGACTCACCTTAAAGCTTTATCATCTGGGAGAAGCTCAGAATAGAGCCGCTGCTCCCTCACATCGAGAGGAGCCAGTTCACCAATTCCTTGGTGAGGTGTTCCGGGCATGCCCAGCCGGGAGATGGCCCCGGGGCAGCCTTGGACACGCTGTAGGGATTATGTCTCACAGCAGGCCTGGTAACGCCTTGGTGTCTTCCCGCTGGAGCTGGAGGAGATGGCCGAGTACTGGGAAGTCTGGACTTTCTTACTGACACTGCTGCCCCTGCGACACGGACCCAGATAAGTCAAGGAAAATGAATGAAATGAAACTATAATAGATACAGAGCCTTAATTTTTACAGTGCTAAAGGAATGAATTGTGGTCAGGGGGTATACATGCCTCAGTGACCCGCGCAGGGGCTGATTCTTCAGGTGGGACACCCAAGTTGAACAGGTCTCAGAGTAGAGTGCCATGCAAATGTGCGGCCCTTTCTCCAGGTTGATTGCTGGACACAATTAACAACCCATGCACAAATAATTCATCTAAAAAAAATACTGGCGCATGATTTGTATGCATTATGCCTCCTTCACATTTCTAACTGCCCCCCCTGTATGTGCATCCCTAAAAATGGCCCTGGTACAAAGGTAACAACATCTTACATTTTGAAACTTTGATAATTTAAGCTTGCCTTAGTGATTTGAACATGGATGCACTATCTACATGACAGCGTGCAGTTTCAGAGGTTATTAATGTAAATAAATGTTTGGAAATACAGGGTCTTAGTGGATATTTTGAAAATGACACTGCTGTTTCTCTCTAAACAATAAACATAAATATATTACGTGTTCAGTGTAGGCAAACAACAGCGGAAAACCATAAATGATGATGATGATAGATACTTTATTAATCTCCAAGAGGAATTTAAAGGCTATCATTGTGTTTTTTTTCTTCTGTTCCTTTTGTACAAGTGCTAAGTGTGTATAGTCTCATACAGAAGATATTCAAAATAATGTTTTGGATGAGACCCAGTGGTTATGCAGGTAATGTTTTTTTTTTTTTTTTACAGCGCAACATTGTCATGCATGGCATGCATATTGCAGCATGTTTTTAGTCATTTTTCCAGCTTGATTCAAAAAAAGTAAAAAAATAACATTCCAGTTTTCACTAGGTCATTGTTTAGAGTTTCAGAGTTTGTCCTTGTGAAAAGGCATTTTAAGTTGTATTTATAACAGTAAAACAGTTACATTTTATAACATAACTGTGACTTTTTTCCTTTATTCTTTGAAGGTCCTGGAATGACTTCCATGTTTGTGCCAACATGGCCATGTCTGGCTGCCCCAGAGAAGCAGCAGCAGTTTGGGAGTCTCTGAGACAAGAGTCCAGGAAGGCCCAGTTCTCTGGAAACCTCTATGACATGTGCGCCAGCCTCACCACCCTGGTACCCATCACCGTGCCTGCACCCCTGACCCCTCCCACGTCAGATCAGACCAATCAGGAAACACTAAAAGGGCGAACGTACCAGCGGAGCCCCGACCTCACCACAATAATTTTTCCAATATGTAGCACCTTATTAGTGCTACTCAGGATCTAGCGAGGACATTGTCATTGCTCAGAGACGTTATAGTCATTTGTTTTATATACTGTACAGTGAAATTGCTGTATATATTACATCTTTCCTTCTTTTTGAGTGCTGGCAGATTTGCTTTTGTAACTAGATCTGGAGAAGAAGGATTGCAGCTTTATTTTATTTTGTTTTGAAATCACAAAGTTGATCCAGACACATGTACACAGATCACAGGTCAAATTAAGCCTCAATCCTAAAATCAGGGTTTCAGAGACAGACTCAGAAAGGCATATTGTTTCTTTTGTTTTTTCTTAAATAAAAAACAACATTTCAGCACGATTAGATGGAACTCTTCAGTCTAGGAGTGAAGATGACCTAATGCAGTGGCTCTCAGTTATCTTCTGTCATGCCCCCCTTAGCGGACAGAAATGATTTCGTGCCCTCCCATTTGAAATATTATCGACATATCTACTTATTTATGTGTAGTGTACAAACTGAATTTGAAACTGAAACCAGGAAAATGCAACAAAATGGAGAGCTGTGAAGCATACAAGTGTATTCATAAGTAAAATTGCATGTTGAGTATGATAAATTTGGACAAGTTGGCAGATTTACACTAACATTAAAGGTACTCCCTGCTTCTCACGCCCCTCCTGACAGTTCACCGTGCCCCCCTGGGGGGCCTGCCCCATTATTTGAGAAGCACTGAGCTAATGTAAATATTACAAACGATTCAGGTTTTACATGAACATTAGGTCACTGTAAACAAAGAGAATATTTTAATATTAAAATTAAATATGTCAAACCAAGATTAACAATGTATCAATCAAAAAGAACAAAAAAATAAAATTTATATTTTTTTGTTTCACATAAGTATATAGAACAGAGTTCCCTGCTGGCGACCAGTCCAGGGTGTGCTCTGCCTCTTGCCCAAAGTCAGCTGGGATAGGCTCCAGCATACGCTGCCACCCTACTATGACAAGTGGCATAGAAAATGAATGAATGAATATACAGCAGAGTAAATTACATTAGCTACTATACAGTATTTGTTATTAAAATGTGTTAAGTACATTTAATTTGATTGAATATACTGTATTTTAAAATTAAACTATAGAGATACTCTTTCTTTTCTCTCTTTTGATCAGCCTACCAAAATGTTACCAAATGTAAATTTACAGTTACAATTAAAACAATTGTTGTAGCTTTTTGAGTTTGAGTGGGAATATTTTTTCCGTGTGTGCGTGCGATCATAATACTCTTACAGTTTCATAACAATTGTGGCAGGAGCAGATTAATCTCATCTGTCTTTAGTCATACACTGTTGTGCAGCACGAGCACCGTACCACGCGCCTCCAAACCTTTCTAACAGTCTTGAGCTCTTGAAGGACTTTTGTGGTGGAGTGGGAGCGAGGAGTAGTGCTCGCCATTGTCATGAAGTTGACGTTACGTGAGCTCCCTTGACATCTACAGTATATAAAAATAAAAAAGTCAAAGGTCCGAAGTGAGCGTGTTACCTCTGCAGCAGGATGAAAATTAAGAAGTAGCAGCTGCAGCTGAATTATTGTGTGTGTTATATAAATTATTCATGCATCAAACTTACGTTAAAGTCCATTTTGTAAATGCAGGCTGTCAACACGCAGCCTCTGCAGGAGAACTTTGACAGTGTCAGACAATTTAATTGTGAACCTTAATGAACTTCACCACAGTTGATTAAAAGTGTACTGAAATAATGGGAGTGTTGATCCGGCACAACTTTGACTGCGTGTTAAAGGTCTTTCATTTGATTATGACCTGCTGTCAATATTGATGTACAATCTGCATGACCATAAAGCATTCATGAACTTGCCCATGAATACACGCTCCATTATTAAACAAATTTCCATACAGAAATGTCTAAAATCTTTACAACAAATAAACCTTGTATTTCCTATATTAAATCTTAAATTACATTTGCCCAGTATTCCTGTTAAGTCAACTCTTATTTACATTTTAAAATGTGAGTTTTACCGTAACTTTATCACATTCATTTTTAAACTTTGTGCAAGGGTTGTGATGTCCTCCACGGTTGTTTGTCAGCATTACGCAAAAATTCTGCAGCCGACCCATCACTCACGCACTTACTTACTTGAATTGCACTGTCACAGTTTTCACTTTGCACATCTTTTTAACTATTTATTGGTGTCTGTGTATATGTACAGTGAGAGCTATTCTAACCAAGTCAAATTCCTTGTTTGCGTAATCCTACTTGGCCAATAATGTTGATTCTGATTGTGATTCTAGTAGACGCTAACTTTTGAAAGTGCTGTAAGTACCATGTCCCACCCTTTACCTTCATGCAAGCAATGTCCTACTTAACACACACACACAAATTAGTTATGTTAGTTTTCCAATAATGATGGCAATTTGGCCAAGTTCAACTACTAACATTTGCTATCATTGAATGTTTACTTTACTGTAACAGCAGAATGACTGCAAATTGTTGTTCGCTTCTTTGGAACTGCCTACGTGTGTGTGTGTGTGCGTGTGTGTGTAACAGACATTCACGTGGATACAAGATAGTCGTAAGTAACAGCCAAGAACGCCAGTCATCTTATTTGATCTGATCGACGATTCCCGACAATTCATATGCAGATTAGTTTGTAATTGTGAAATAAATCTGTTCATTAAAACACTTGGTGTAATGCTAGCTGGTCTTCTTATTTTTGGTTTAAACTGCAAACAATCCCTTCAGCTGACAGGCCACATATACTCTATATACAGACAACCATACACATTCATATTCACACAGTCATTACTGTATGTTGTGCAGTTTTGGACTGGTCGTAACATATTCATTCACATTCAGGGTTTAGACCTGCACTCTTTTGTGGACAACAGATGGTGTACAACGTCCACCATGTTCAGGATTATGGAGTCCACATATACAAGACTTGTTCTATCTACTCTATATGAGCAGGAAAGAAAGAAATGCCGGGATGGTGTAGGCTTTGCTGCATGACAGCCATCTCTTCCTGTTCTCTAATAATGAGCAAGTCGACAATTACCTTGTTTGAACTGATAGTTTGGACAAATATTATATAAACCAAGAGTTCAAAAGGACATTTGTTTGGATTTTCAATGAATAGTCCCCAGTAGAAAAAAGGAAAATAGAACCAAACAGTTCCAGAGTTTCAAATTGTGCCATGATTAAACGCTGAAGGTAATATTTTCATAAAATCTTGGTATAGTTAATTGTTGTATAAGTGAAAAGGAAGTTGACTCTTAATTGATAAATATTAATCTGATCGGAGTATTGATAATTACTGTAATTGCACACGCTTAAAAAAATTACATTTGATGACATTCGGTGACAGTTGCTTTTTTACTTCTATCAATCAAACTATTTACACATTATTTCTTTTTGTCACATACATACATGTGTGCAGCTGTTCAGAAGTAAAAGAGTTAGCTCATGTGGTGTCCTACAGTATGTTTCACATGACTCTATCTTATATTCCACCTTATATGCCAGCATCCTCCTCCTCCATTATTTCTTTAAACTCAAACTTCTTAAATATCTTACATTTGAAGTGACTGTTTACCACAGTTACACTGGTGGTGTCGCAAGCGTAAGAATAGCACAAACAAGAACGAGAGGTGCATTCTTGGTCATCGGGTTATTTATTCTCCTTTATTTTACTTTTTTGCCCACGCAAAGAACCATGACCGACTGAAAAATCCTCTCTGACATATACAAATGTGTTTATACACAGAGCAATAATTAAATCAAGCTAATTTTGTTTTCATAATTTTTGAAATTATTTTTCTATTTAAAGACCCTATTTGGGATGCACTCACTTTTGCTAAAGTGCGGAGATTCCTACATGAGACTGCATCATAATCCAGCAACCTTTCTTTGAATGAGAGGGAGAAGACAGACAGACACCTTGGTGACACATTTCTCACTTCACAGTCAAATGTTTAATGGTCCCAATGTTCAATTAGACCACGTGGCTGAAGTGTGTGCAGTAGCGTATATCTGCATGCTTTGTCCTCCACTGGGACCACTTGTGTAGCACAGCAGAATGACCCAGACATCAGCTGGACCAGTTTGGACACGTTAGTTGAGCTCAGAGGAAGTGAGACTGAGTATTGTATAGGATAAAGCATCATGGAGGAACTGGCACGGGAGAGCATCAGCTTGCTAGCTTGGTCCGCATCCCATTCTGATCCCCCACAACTCGGATCCTTCGGTGCCGTCTTCATCATGCTGAAGTCTGCGCTTGGAGCTGGACTACTGAATTTCCCTTGGGCCTTCCAGAAGGCGGGGGGAGTGACCACTGCTGTTAGTATGGAGCTGGTGAGTGCAATTAGTGAGCAAGTGCTTAACTTCAAGAAGTCACGGGGGGGTGCTGGAGCCTATCCCAGCAGACTTTGGGCAAGAGGCGGGGTACACCCTGGACTGGTTGCCAGTCAATCGCAGGGCACATATAGACAAACAAACATTCACACTCACATTCACACTCTAATGGACGATTTAGACCTAACATGCATGTTTTTGGAATGTGGGAGAAAACCGGAGTACCCGGAGAAAACCCACACACGCACGGGGAGAACATGCAAACTCCACACAGAGATGCCCAACGGAGATTTTGAACCCTGGTCTTCCAGATCTCCTGACTGTGTGGCCAACGTGCTAACCACTCAGCCACCGTGTGACCACTTCAAGAAGTCATTCAAATGAACATGTTTTAATACGGGCCTGCAATCTTCACTTGTTCACAAATATCCAATGAAGAGATTTTGAGGTTGGATCTATTTATGTCTTGGTATTAAAGTGTGTATGCATTGAATTCACACTTACATAAATAATTTGTCTCCTTGATGTGAAAGAGGCTTAGGTTTTTCACATGTGAGTTCTAATAAAGCTGCCACTTTAGGCCCTCAGATGTCCCCGCATTGCTTCCACTCACTTTCACTGCACAGAGTTTCCAAGAAGATCAGGGTGCCTGATCAATCTTTCTCCTTCAACCCAAAGCCACCTGATGCTATGGACCTTTGCCAAACAAAAAACAACTGAATACTTTAATAGGAAATTTGTACTAATAGTTTGCATGTTAGAAATTCCTTCACTAATACCCCCTAAACCCACTAGTGCTGAACCCTGGACATTATATTTCAATAAAATACACCATACCGTAGATAAGACACTACTATTCTCACAGGTGTGGTCTTGACCGGTTTTTAGCATAAATCCAGAGTCTTTTATGCCTGAGTACTCATGATCAATACCACTTTTGTCTTTTGGTCTTGATCATCTTGAGAACTACACAAAATAACACAAACATAAATAGTTATGCATGTTGTTTCTTGGGTCCTTCCCCTCATTTCCCTGGAGATGTTTCAGTGCCTTCAATATTCCTCCTTACAAAGATTTGCAACTGAGAGCGCAAAAACCAAGCTACGAGATCACATTAACTGCCTGAAACAAGTTTGGTGTTACAGTATAACAGGTTTGTTTGCAGGAGATTGCAGGAAAAAAATTTCCTAGATATGGGCATGTGGCCAATCTACCAATCAGAGGAGATGAACCTTGGAAATCAAGAACAACAATCACTCTGAGTGTGGAGGTTCATAAATAATCTGTCCTATCATCAGTATGCTTCACAGTGATGTATTGAGAGTCTTGTCTGCTTTTGCAGGTATCTCTGGTGTTTCTCATCAGTGGACTGGTCATCCTCGGATATGCCTCCTCCGTCAGCAGGCAAAAGACCTACCAGGATGTGGTCAGAGAAGTGTGTGGACGTGCGGTTGGTCAACTGTGTGAGATCTGTTTCTGCTTCAACCTCTTCATGATATGCGTCGCCTTCCTGGTGGTGGTGCAAGACCAGCTGGAGAAATGTGAGGATCTATGAATGTCTTGAAGTGGTCTTTGATTTTATCTAATGTGATTGGTAAAAAAGACTAACTTTTCAATGGTTTTAAGATGCATTATGTTTGTTATCTCTGCCGAGTAAGTGAAGTTTTCAATGTACTTGCATAAACTATCTATCTAATGTTACGTATTATTTATTCTTTTCGCACCAGGTAAACATTTATCAGTAATTGCTGAGACTTGGACAAGGGATAGGATTAAATAACTATGCTTCTTCCTCGTCTTTTCCCAACATGTTGAATTGTGCATGTGTAGACAAGTGCCTGATGTACCTTGTCAAACATGTTCAAAACAAATATATTTTTGGAGGATTTTTTTTTTAGAAGGATGGGACATTAATTTAACCTTTTGACTCAATTTGCACTTCCCTAGTATATTTTACTATATTTTATATATTGCTATATTTTAATCTACAGCAGTGACGTGCAGTTCATGGCTGGTGAGGCACTGACTTCTTTGAAGTTTTTTTTATGTTAGCACAGGTTGCTCATTAAGAGGATAACACGAAAAGGAAGAGCATAATTCACTTTGACACCTCTGAATGGCTGAAGAAACACAAAATTAAGACTTTGGAGTGGCCTTGTTAAAGCCCTGACCTAAATCCCACTGATAAGCTGTGACATGACCTTAAAAAAACAGTTCATGATGGAAATGTGACTGAATTACAACAATTCTACAAAGATGAGTGCATCAAAATTCCTCCACAGCGTTGTAAGAGACTCATTGCAAGTTATCACAAATGCATGATTGCAGTTGTTGCTAAGGGTGGTCCAAAGGGGCAATCACAATTTTACACACAGGGCCATGTAGGTTTGGAGTTTTTAAAAAAACATTTAAATGTGACAAACATGCAAAAAAAATCACACCACTGTATCTAAAGTACATGCGCTCTATCCTTGTGCTAAAAGTTATCATACCCACCTTTTGGTGAGCTTGGATAAAAAAAATCCTCCACCTTGACCAGGGGTCTCAAGCTCGTGCCATGGAGTGCCGAGGCCCTTCAGGTTTTCTTTTCATCCGGTCACTAAAGCAGGTGATTTTAATAATCAACACTTCCTTCAATTTGAGGGAAGTAGCTCCTCAATTAAAATCACTTGCTGGAGAAAATTGTTGAAGAGAAAACCTGCAATGTCTCGGCCCTCTGTAGCACGAGTTTGAGACCCCTGAGCTTGACTGTCAAATTCATTAATTCATTTAGCAAAGCATAAAAATCGTTTAATACATTTCTCTTGCTGCTCTTCAGCTGATGCTGCACTGTGACATGCACCATCCATACATGCACAATGATATCGTCAAAGTCTCTCCTTTACTTTGTTTCGATGATCATCCTTGTAGACATAGTAGATGCAACGATAAATTCTATTTATTTTGGTTTAAAATGCTAATTTTTGGCTTATAGCTGAATATTTAAAAAACTGTAACACATTATTTATAAGTATAATGTCATGAAATAATTTGCAGATATTTGTCCATATAGCAGTATTAATCTAATTTCAGAACACAAATCATCTGCACTTTCATTTTCATTCTAGCTAGTATTCGGATAAACATGTGTTGGGAAGCATAGATGCAATTTTTTTCAATTTTTCTTTTGGTCGCCTTGTTCATCTAAAATCATTCCAATCCCTTAAACGTTTCGGTTCACATTTTAAACAGCACATTTGATTGGATTTAAAAACACACCCTAAACACACATTTTGATCAGAACATTCAGCAGATCAGTGCACATGGGCTCACACACTTAGTGTGGTAACATGCTCTCAGTGCACACAAATGCACACCTTTTCATTATTACACACTGCAGTCCTTAAAAGCAAAATAATCCACATATTAGTAAAAACATCGTAAAAGGCTTCTGTTCATCTTAGAGGGATTTCTGTTCATTCCCACACTTGTGTCTTTTCCAGTGTGCATTTCTCTGTATGAGACGGTTACCGGGTCAAGTGAAGAGGAAATGCCCTATCATTGGTACACTGATCAGCGCTTTGCCCTCTTTGTCCTATGTCTCGTGGTCATCCTGCCACTTTCCATCCCAAAAGAAATTGGCATTCAGAAATACACAAGGTGGGTGATAGTCAGTCTCACATGCTATTTTTGTCATTGAACTCTTCTTCTCATGACCACAGTGTGCTGGGGACATTTGCTGCAACCTACCTGTGTGTGGCAGTGATTGCCAAATACTACCAGATGGAGAACCACACTGCCATTATAACACCAGAGCACAGTCAAGGGTCAGTTATTGTGGTTTAATGTGTTGTATTGTTCACATTTCTGACCTCCATATGTACCCTGTTTATCGCTGGTGACCAGTCCAGGGTTTCTCTCACTTGACGTCAGCCGGGATAGGCTCCAATTCTCCTGTGACCCCAAACAGGGTCTCCACTTGCATGGGTTTTCTCCGGGGACTGAGGTTTCCTCCAACATTCCAAAAATATGCATGTTAGTTTAATTGGAGACCCTAAATGAATGTGAGTGTGAGAGGAATGTGATCGTGAGCCTTACGATTGGCTGGCAATCAGTCCAGGCTGTACCCTGCCTCAAAGTCAGCTGTGATAGGCTCCAGCATTCCTCTGCAACCCCAGTGAGGACAAGCATTCATCTGCATTCATAATTGATAGATGAATGTATTTTGCATGGAATCTTATGTTTTTAACCAAGATGACGTGTTTTAGGTTCCGTTGTTACTTACCTGCCCGCGACCCTAATGAGGATAAGCGGCATAGAAAATGAATGAATGAATGTTATTTACCTGAATTTTGCAGATTTGCAGTGAATGCCAGTTATTTCCCATGAATTCACATTTTTACAATGTTTTTAAATTGTGCATCAAATGTAGTCTTGGACTGGATGTCATGTTCATGTCTTTACAGTGTAGGATCGTGGGCATCCATGTTCAGTGTTGTGCCGACCATCTGCTTTGGTTTCCAGGTAGGATCTTTTTGTGGGTTAAATGTGGTCACTAACTTCTTTCATAGGCAGCATTATGTGGAAAATGTAATGTAAAATGACATAAAATATGTATTGCATTGTCCACCTCTTGATACCTTATTCGTTCAGTCATAGGAAAGGGTTGCCACCTTAGATCCGATTGTCTGAATGTCTTCAATTTTCCGAGACATTTTGCACAATTCCATGTTTTCAGAATTTGTGGCAACAGTTTCAAGACGGTATGTGCATGTTTGCTTGTGTTCACAGTGTCACGAAGCCTGTATAGCCATCTACAGTAGCATGGAGAACCAGAGGATCATGCACTGGGTGGTCATTTCTGTCATCTCCATGCTCTTCTGTCTGCTCATCTACACTCTCACTGGTGAGCTGAACTCAAAGAACTTCAAGCAGTGTGAGCTCCATTGAAAGATGCTAAACTTCTTGTCATCAGGAGTGTATGGTTTCATGACATTTGGTCGAGCGGTTGCCTCCGATATCTTGATGTCATATCCAGGGAATGATGTTGTCATGATCATTTCCAGACTGCTTTTTGGAATATCAATCATTACCATCTATCCTATTATTCTTCTTTTAGGGAGGTATGTGACATCAGCGTGGTTGTTTGCACTTGGCAGCAAAAAATTTGTCTTTCAATGTGTGGTAATGTGTCCCACATAGGTCCGTCATTTTGAACCTAATTGTGCGGGTTCAAAGGCGTCGGCGGGGAATCGTAACAAACTCTTTCGAGAGTCGCTGCAGGGTACTTCTCACTATGATCTGGATCACCATCACACTTCTTATTGCCATGTTTGTTCCTGACATGAGCGAAGTCATCAGTGTCATTGGAGGAATCAGTGCCTTCTTCATCTTTATCTTTCCTGGTATGATGTCAATGTTGTTTTTTTCAACACAACATAAACATAAACATAAATAAAAATAACATAAATAAATATTAAACATAAATAACATAAATAAAGTATTGTCCCTTGAGAATATATATAAAATTGTTGCTGAAATGTGAGTGTACGCACATGTGAGATACTTTATGTACTGTAGATTAGGGATGCTCCGATTGATTGGCCACTGATTAGTATTGGCCAATTTCCAAACATGCGATCGGCATATGCCAATAAAGGCCTTTAAATGCCGATCACAAAACCGGATTGGCGGGTGGCGGCAAACCCTACATGTGTGCTGTGTTACGTAGGGTTTCCAACAGCCTTATTTAGCCGGCATGGGACGCACCTCGTCCTGTATTGTGGCGTGAATCAACAATAGTCTGTAAAACCTCACTGGCATCATTTTGACAGCTTGACACAGGCCATGTCAATCAATCAAGCACGTTTGATCCTTCCCTTATAAAACCTATTGCTGTTTGACTTTTCTTGAATCTTTGTTTACACACTTTTGGATGCTAGCTAACTAGAGTTATCTGCCTAGCTTTTCGTCTTTGGACCGCAAATGTGACTTTTTACCACAATAGCATTTTTTTTGAAGAAAGAAGAAGAAGCTATGCGGTTAGTTTGGAGCTCATTTTTGTCCCACAGACAAAGTGGATGTCATGATCATTCGGTACTACTAACTTTTTAAAATATTGACTTGCTGTCATTATAGTAATAATGTCTTGTCCTCAAAACACTATTTGTGTATTGTTGTTTAATGAACATAAACACCTAGTGTGTCTAGTCTTATGATTGTGATAGCACAACGGTCTCCTAGCTCACCAGGGGATTTTGAGTAACTCACCAATGGGTCAAAGAACATTTGCTCAAACTGTTGAATTCAGATCTTTTGTCTTTTATATAATAGAAAATGACCACGAAATAGCATAAAGACATTGGCAACACTGTTTGAGTGGGGATCTACGTGGCAGAGTTGCCAGCTTGGCAATTTTGTCACTTGGTCTGGCGACTTTCCAGCTCCCTTAACAACATATTTTTTCAAAAGTGACTAGCGACAAATCTAGTGACTTTTTCTGGTCTCGTTTTCTGGTATTTGAGGACTGCTACTGTTGATAGGTCCGCTCCACCCAAAGGCAGTCACAAGCCGGCAGTGTGCAGTCACCTTCCGCACCACAATGAGAGCATGCTGTGGAGCTCAATACGCCAAAAGTGCAAATGAATCATAAAATATAAAAACATTTTTTTTGGTTCAATGATGGCAAATTTTAAATTAACAAACCAATAATCAGGTTTTTTTGTAGTTCTAAACACAATTGAGGTGTTATACTTTTTTTCCCTTACCTATGAGGTTATGGATTTTCTTACAGAATTTTACAACGTATGAAAATGATATGCAAATAAGGTGATGATGTCATATAATCTACAGTGATGACTTCTAGGATAGCCAATAGCTACTTTCCTTACTGAAAAGTTGGCAACAGTTTTACACGCTGGATAAAGTAGTGTACAATTTAAATGTTGCCAGTTGTAAATAAAGCACAAACAGCTCTAACAAGGATGACCGTTAGAGGCCCCTCAACATGGACACCGAATTTGTTCTGTTTTAAGTTAAGCAGGACAGACAGATTTCTATTAAACAAATATATTTACTTGTATTATTTTATTCAGATAATTTTTCATTTCATTCCACTCCATTTTCTGCCGCTTATCCGGGTCCGGGTCGCAGGGGCAGCAGTTTCAGTAGGGATGTCCAGACTTCCCGGTCTCCGGAGACCTCTTCCAGCTCCACCGGGAAGACACCAAGGCGTTCCCAGGCCAGCTGTGAGACATAGTCCCTCCAGCGTGTCCTAGGTCTTCCCGGGGGCCTTCTCCCGACTGGGCATGCCCGAAACACCTCACCAGGGAGGCGCCCGGGAGGCATCCGGACTAGATGCCCGAGCCACCTCAACTGGCTCCTCTCGATGTGAAGGAGCAGCGGCTCTACTCTGAGCTCCTCCCGGATGGCCGAGCTCCTCACCCTATCTCTTAGGGTGAGTCCAGCCACCCTACGAAGGAAACTCATTTCCGCCGCTTGTATCCGCGATCTCATTCTTTCGGTCATGACCCATAACTCATGACCATAGGTGAGGGTGGGAACGTAGATCGATCGGTAAACAGAGAGCTTTGCCTTCCGGCTCAGCTCTCTCTTCACCACGACGGTCCGGTACAGCGACCGCATTACTGCAGATGCTGCACCGATCCGTCTGTCGATCTCACGCTCCAACCTTCCCTCACTCGTGAACAAGAACCCGAGATACTTGAACTCCTCCACCTGAGGCAAGACCTCACTCCCAACCCGGAGGGTACAGTCCACCCGTTTCCGACTGAGAACCATGGCCTCGGATTTGGAGGTGCTGAGTCTCATCCCAGAAGCTTCACACTCAGCTGCAAACCGCTCCAGTAAACGCTGAAGGTCACAGCCTGATGAGGCCATAAGGACCACATCGTCTGCAAATAGCAGAGACGAGATCCTAAGGTCACCAAGCTGGACTCCCTCAACACCTTGACTGCGCCTAGAAATTCTGTCCATGAAGATTATGAACAGAATCGGTGACAAAGGGCAGCCTTGGCGGAGGCCAACGTTCACCGGAAACAAGCTCGACTTACTGCTGGCAATGCGAACCAGGCTCCTGCTTCGATTGTACAAGGACCGAATGGCACGTAGAAGCGGACCATCAATCCCGTACTCCCGGAGCACCCCCCACAGGACACCACGAGGGACACGGTCGAATGCCTTTTCCAGGTCTACAAAGCACATGTAGACTGGTTGGGCAAACTCCCACATACCCTCGAGTACCCTTGCAAGGGTGTAGAGCTGGTCCAGTGTTCCGCGACCGGGACGAAAACCACATTGCAGCTCCTCTAACCGAGGTTCGACTAACGGTCGTACCCTTCTCTCCAGCACCCTGGAGTAGACTTTCCCAGGAAGGCTGAGGAGTGTGATCCCCCTATAGTTGGAACACACCCTCCGGTCACCCTTTTTAAAAATGGGGACCACCACCCCGGTCTGCCAGTCCAGAGGTACTGTTCCTGACTTCCATGCAATGTTGTAGAGGCGTGTCAACCAACACAGTCCTCCAACATCCAGAGCCTTGAGAAATTCTGAGCGGAACTCGTCTACCCCCGGAGCCTTGCCACTGGGGAGTGATTTGACTACCCCAATTACCTCAGCCACGGTGATAGAACTGTCCACGTACGTATCCTCAGACTCTGCTTCCTCTATGGAAGGCATGTCAGTGGGATTGAGAAGGGCCTCGAAGTATTCCTTCCACCGACCAACTATATCCACAGTCGTGGTCAGCAAGCCCCCGTCCGCACTGTAAACAGTGTGAACTGGGGGCTGCTTCCCCTTTCTGAGGTGTCGGACGGTTTGCCAGAACCTCTTCGAGGCCGACCGAAAGTCGTGCTCCATAGCCTCACCGAACTCCTCCCACACCCGAGTTTTTGCCTCGACCACCGCCGAAGCCGCGTGCCGCTTGGCCTGCCGGTACCTGTCAGCTGCTTCGGGAGTCCCGCAAGCCATCCATGCTCGATAGGACTCCTTTTTCAGCTTGACGGCAGCCCTAACCCCCGGTGTCCACCATCGGGTTCGGGGCTTGCCACCACGACTGGCACCGACCACCTTGCGGCCGCAACCACAACTGGCTGCCTCAGCAATAGAGGCACGGAATACGGCCCATTCGGACTCAATATCCCGGTCCTCCCTCGAAATGCAGGCGAAGCTCTGCCGGAGATGAGAGTTGAAGACTCGACGAACGGGAGATTCTGCCAGACGTTCCCAGCACACCCTCACTACGCGTTTGGGTCTGCCAGGTCTGTCCGGCATCCTTCCCCGCCATCTAATCCAACTCATCACCAGGTGGTGGTCAGTTGACAGCTCAGCCCCTCTCTTCACCCGCGTGTCCAGAACATACGGACGCAGGTCTGATGATACGACCACAAAGTCGATCATAGACCTGCGACCTAGGGTGTCCTGGTGCCAAGTGCACTTATGGACATCCTTATGTTCGAACATGGTGTTTGTTATGGACAAACTGTGATTCGCACAGAAGTCCAGCAACAACACACCACACGGGTTCAGGTCAGGGAGGCCGTTCCTCCCAACCACGCCCCTCCAAGTCACACTGTCATTGCCCACATGGGCGTTGAAGTCTCCCAGTAGAACTATGGAGTCACCAGCTGGGGTGCTCTCCAGAACCCCTCTGATAGACTCCAAGAAGGCTGGGTACTCTGAACTGCCGTTCGGCGCAAAAGCAAAAACCACAGTCACCCTTTCCCCAGCCCGAAGGCGCGGGGAAATAACCCTCTCGTTCACCGGGGATGACTCCAGCACAGAGGCACCAAGCCGGGGGGCTAATATTAAGCCCACATCAGCTCGCCGCCTCTGCAGCAACTCCAGAGAAGAACAAGGTCCAGCCCCTCTCAAGGAATTTGGTTCCAGAGTCCAAACTGTGGGTTGAGGTGAGTCTGACTAGATCTAGTCGGAATCTCTCCGCCTCTTCCACAAGCTCGGGCTCCTTCCCCACCAGAGAAGTGACATTCCATGTCCTAAGAACCAGATTTGGCCGCCGAAGACCAGGTCGCCCGGACACCCGTCCTCGACCACTACCCAAATTGCATTGCACCGGACCCTTATGCTTTTTCCTGCAGGTGGTGGGTCTACGGGGGGCAGATAATTTTGTTATTGTGGTTTATGAACAATTTATTTCCCATGCATTTGTAATACTCCAAAACATGTATCAAATAAAATTCAGGTTTGTGACCAGCAGTACAAAAAATGAAGGAAAAATATAGGCAACAAAACAACAAAAAACCTGTCCCCCCAAAAGTTTATATATATGCCAGTGGTCCTTGGAGATGTCTAATAGCACTCATCATAAATCAATTGAAAAATCTGAAGTTTAACCACAAGATTGGTATTGGCATGGATCGATCAAAATTGGCAGGATAAAACCCTCATCGGAGCATCCCTACTACATATAAAAGAGAGCAAAGTCTAAATGTACAATGCAATTCATTACATGAATGTACAAAAAATGCCTTGAAAAAATTCCACTTGACTTTGAGAAATAATAAGGAAGTGATGTTTGTGTTGTATAACAGGTCTCTGCTTGGTCTTTGTCATGCAAAACGAATCTGTGAGTCCAAGAGTCAGGTAAGTGTGCTCATACATTTGTACACATTCATGAAACCAGGTCAATAGCAAAAAGTGCTGAGTGTCAGTAACATTGTTGTCAACACAGCTTATTGATGCCTTCACATAGTTTTTTGGTTGTCTCCTTTTTGTAACGCCCAGTTCTATCACCTTTTGCAGGATAGTTTTAACTATGTGGGGAGTCATAACGATTGTTGTTGGAGCCTTCATCTTCGGACAAAGCACGACTATTGCTGTCATGGAACTGCTACACAAATTTTGAGTGTCTCACTCTCTACTACAATTATCATCTCTTCTCTTCTGTTTTGCACAACTTAACATTACATTTCTTTAAGTGTCTGTTGTCATCTGGGTCACACTGCTTTGGTGTCGTATTGGTTTTATTTGTGTGTTTCTGTGTGGAGTATAATTTAAATAAAGAAAATATACCAACATTGTTATTTTATTTTATTAATTATATACAGGTATATGAAATAAATTACGTTGTTATATGCATTTAATGTGTCAATGCAGTGCATTGACGGCACTGTCTGTCATGATTAGCTACTGCATTATCTGAAATCTATCAAACAGATCAGAACCAAAAATGCACAAATTATAAACCCAATTTGAAACTCTATCTTGTGAAAAGACTTAAATTTGCTTTTTTTGTTACCCCCCGTCATTTGTTTTTGTTTGTCTTCTGTTATTTTTCTTTTATGTCACTGTAATATGGTTTTTCCTATGTTCCTATGTTCATATACTATGATTGTGCTGAATTGTACTGCCACTAAGATAGTTAACTAAGTTCTGGTTAGAAATGTTCTTTATTGCCAAAAAAAAAAAAAGCTACTGACGCAAACACCCCTGCCCCACCATGGTGCGTTCACGACAACCCAAAATATAGTACCGGGTCACACCAGTACTGTCACTCTCTTCCTGCTCAGCCATAACAGATTTTTTTGGGGTTGCTAATTTTGGATAGCTTCTCTAAGACTGCTCGTGTGTGTATGTGCGCGCATGTGCCCGTGCACGAGTCGTGCGTGACAGCCATTAACACCACTCCCCAAAAGACGAATCTTGTTCAGTTCAACACGTAATTGTGAAGAATGTAGACATCTTTGCACAGTTGGTTCTCAGAAACTACTCCATGCTCGTCAATGGTGGTGTCTTACTGTATATTTTTTGGGCGTGTAAACGTGTCATTTGGAACCAAGGAGATATTGCGCCTCTCAATTTGGAATCCAAAAATACTTCATCTTTGAGCTGCCAGGGGGCAGTATTGCATCTTTTACTATTTTTTTATTTATATGCTTTGTTAATATATTGTTATACTGTGTGTACGCAGTCACATCTCTTTTATGGAAACATGATTTTATTTTTACATAAGTGATCAAACTAAATGTTTCCCTCTCTCAAACTGATAAATCTGCTGTGGATATAATAATGCTATTTTCTCACCATTAAATCTTTCTAACATGTCAAATCCCTAATTAATTAATCTGTAAGTGTGACTGGGCCAAGAATGATGTATTGCTAAATATTCATTCATTTTTTCATTTTCTATGCCGCTTATCCTCATTAGGGTCGCGGGTAAGCTGGAGCCTATCCCAGCTGGCTTTGCGCGAGAGGCGGGGGACACCCTGGACTGGTCGCCAGTCAATCGCAGGGCACATATAGACAAACAAACATTCACACTCACATTCACACTCTAATGGACAATTTAGAGTCGCCAATTAACCTAACATGCATGTTTTTGGAATGTGGGAGGAAACCGGAGTACCCGGAGAAAACCCACACACGCACGGGGAGAACATGTCCCGTATTGCTAAATATCTTCTAAATAAACTTCTGGCTCGCTGGTGGGGTCTCTTAAGTTAATTGTTTTACCTCTCAAAACAATAGACATTATTCATTCATTCGTTCATTTTCTATACTGCGTATCCTCATAGGGGTCACTGTTATGCTGGAGCCTATCTCAGCTGACTTCGGACAGGAGGCGGGGTACACCCTGGACTGGTCGCCAGTCAATCACAGGGCAGACAGACAACCATTCACACCATAATGGACAATTTTGAGTCACCAATTAACCAAACATGCAGGTTTTTGTAATGTGGGAGGAAACCGAAGTACCTGGAGAAAACCCACTCGCGCACTGGGAGAACATGCAAACTCCACACAGTGATGCACAATGGAGATTCGAACCCTGAACCTCCTGACTGTGAGGCCAACATGCTACCCAGTCAGCCACCATGCGGCCCACAATAGGTATTATAAAAAGTAATATACAATCTTTGCATCACAAAGGCTTTCCAAAAAAAATATCGGACCTCAAAATCAATGCATGGATAACGCGAGCGAGTTTAAGTTAGAGCTAGGTTTGAGCGTCAGAATTTTTTTTTTTACAAAAACTTGTAATTGTCTCGGCTCTAACAACAAGAATGTGTCTAAATTGCCTGAATATATTCCATTGTTTTCTTGTCATGGACATTGCTTTTACACAACTTTGACTTCTTGCTGTATCTGCTATAATGTGGGAACCTAAGTGGCCAGCATCAAACAGCTTTGCGTGAGCAGTGGACATAAGGATTATGTTTCTTCATACCCTAGAAAGAGGAAGAAACATGTTTTGAAAAGCTCTGCTGTTCCAACACCCAAGGTAAGAACTATATACTTTCATCCATCCATCCATTCATTTTTTTCTTTATTCTATTATCTGGGTTTGGTTCATGGGGGCAACAGTCTCAGTAGGGATGTCCAGACTTCCCGGTCCTTAGTCACCTCTTTCAATTCTAGACACCAAGGCGTTCCCAGGCCAACTGTGAGCCATAATCTCTGCAGAGTGTCCTAGTTTTGCCCCCGGGGGATTCAGCAAGCTGGGCATGCCCAGAACACCTCACCAAGTAGGCATCAAGGAGGCATCCGGACTACATGTCCAAGCCACCTCAACTGGCTCCTCTCAATGTGCAGGAGCAGTGGCTCCACTCTGAGCTCCTCCTGGATGACACAGCTCAGTGATCTGTGATCCTATTTGTAAAAAAACAGGTGTGATTTAGGTGACCCCTATTTAAGGACGGAACCAGCACTTGTTGAACATGGATTTCTCTTTGAAAGCCTGAGGAAAATGGGTCATTCAAGACATTGTTCAAAAGAACAGCGCACTTTGATTACAAAGTTACCCTAAAATGGAGAGCAAAACCAAAGACATGTGGCAGAAAACGTAGGACAACTACCAATATGGATTGAAGAATAGCCAGAATGGCAAAGGATGATCAAAGACAGTCTGGAGTTACCTCAAAGTACTGTGACATTTAGGAGACGTCTGTTGGAAGCTAATCTATTAGCAAGTATCCCCTACAAAGTACCTCTGTTGAAAAAATGCATGTCCAGAAGAGGTTTCAATTTGCCAAAGAACACATCAACTGGTGAATTTGTGGGGTGACATCAAAAATGCTGTTTCTGAAGCAAAACCAAGAAATGTTGATGAATTGTGCAATGTTGTTAAATAATCTTAGAGTGGAATAACAGCTGAAAGGTGCCACTAGTTGGTTGACTCCATCTCACACACATGTTATAAAGTTATAAAGTTATAAAAAACTGTGGTCATACAACTAAATATTAGTTTAGTGATTCACATGACTGCCAAATCCTAGAAACAAAAAAGTTTGTACAAAATAGTTTTGTGTTTGTGTAAAGTCAACTGCAGACACTGCTATTTTTTGAATCCCCCCTTTCAGCTAATTGCCTAATTGCACAGCCTTAAGAGCATGCATATCTGGGTCTACCTACCTCTATCTAGTTACCTACTGGTAACTTGTTTGCCATGTAGCAATAAAAATATTGTAATAACAGTGATTAATCTGCTTGGTCGCATTGCCCTGCTATTATTTTGAACACTATTGTAGGTATTGTCAACTCACATCTACAGCTGTGGGTCCAGCTACAGCATTTCTATGTCCTTCCTTCTTCTCTTGCGCTTTCTCGCTTTAACTCTTGCTCGTTTTAGCTCTGTCTGACAAAGTTTCACATTAGTGTATTATTTTTTGCCTTTGTGCTAAAAGGAATGTGGCAATCACTTGTTTCAGACATGTTTACTTTTACTAACCCAGCAGTAAACATTGTGAAGCAGGTGATGGAAATGTGAGCAACGGTTGACAACTGGGGCAGTATGCTGTGATAAAAACAAAGAGAAAATAACGCTGATCGACTGTGAGGTCTGACTTTTTTGTGGAAAACTGTTTTGTGATGCAAATGTGTTACTCTTTTGAAGGCATATTGTTTTGAGAAGCAAAAGTCCTTACTTAAGAGACCCCGGGAACTAGCCGGAACTACTTCTTCCTTCAACACCAACAACCGACCAGAACTCAGCCCACGGGCGAAGTGGGGGAAAAGCCACTGTTGATGCATTACACTGTTGATTGGGGTGTCATAAAACTTCATGTAAAAAAAATCCCAACTATAACTTTAAGTGAGTTATGGCTATGGTTGAATTTATTTAAAAATGCATACAATGTACAATGAATGATTTATGTTACATTCCACAGTTCCATATGTCCAAAAAGGAGTAGGAAGAAGCAGAGCGTTATGGTAGTGCACATCCTCATGGGTGTTAGTGCATGATTGAATAATGCTGTGCTGGAGAAAAAGCAAAGAATCACTGACAAGTGTGCAGAGAGACACATCATCCAAGATCAAGGCCAAGATATACGAAAGGCTTTTCCTTCTAAGCACAAATACAGTACAGTAATTATTATAATTAAACTATAAACCATCCATCCAGTGCAGTTCTCATCCACATGAGACTTAGATACTGCTTGTGTTGAGCCCATGGGAGATTATACATTATTTCAACCTGCTGGCCACCTGACTTAATCCACTAAATGCTCTAAGAAATCCTTGAAAACCACATCAACTCCCATAGCTGCCTTTGCACAAACTGGCCCAAGCTTGTAAGAGAAGCTCTAGCTTACAAGTTTCAGCATGACTCATTTTTAATTCTTTTGGAAAAGTTAACTGAGATGTTCCATCCGAAAAAATGTGTAGTGATCACTGCTGTGCAAAAGTCTAACTACCAGAGGCTTTGTTGTAGATGTCATTTTGACATATATGACACATATTAACATACAGTATTTGATATATGTTAAGATGTACTGTATTGTTCTGTATTGGCATAAGATAGAAAAGATGTATAGAAAGCATTCTTTCATGCAGTGATGTGATTTTAAGAGAAAGGGCGAGGAGTTCGGTCATTCGGGAGGAGTTCAGAGTAGCTGCTGCCTCTTCACATCGAAAGGAGTCAGCTGAGGTGGCTCGGGCATCTGGTCTGTATGCTTCCTGGACGCCTCCCTGGTGAGGTGTTCTGGGCATGCCCAGCCCCGGGGCAGACCTTGCACACTATAGAGTGTTCATGTCTCACTCTATAGCAGGTTTGGGGATGTCTGAGTGTCCTCCCGGTGGACCTGGAAGAGGTGATTGGAGACTGGGAAGTCTGGACTTCCCTACTAAGACTGCTGCTGCAAAAACGGATGGCTGCATCAATGGATGGATGTACTGTCAAACATATGTGACCTTGGCAACATGATTACAGACAAGTCAAAATGAGTCATTTGGGTTTGTTTGAGATTTTAACTGACCAGTCATGCTCCTCATGACAGTTTACTTTACTGTCATGAGGCTTACTTTACTTTATATGTTGGTTTCTCTTTTGAGTTCCTACTTTGGTTTTCTACTTCCTGTTTTGCACCACAGATGGCAGCGTTGCTGTCGCCGATAGCGGCACTTTCATTAGCAATTTGTGCAACTATTTACGTTGCGTTATCCCTATTGTTTGTTGCTTGTTGGTTTCTTTTCTTCTTTTTGTTGCTCTTCATGCCCTTTTATGTCACAAGAGGTATCTGGTTTTCTAAAGGTAACATTGTTTGCTTGTGTCCTGACCTTTTGTAAGCTTGTACCTTTTGCACAAAGCAAAAGGTAAAATGGCATAGCCTTTTTGACTGCACCTGGACATCATGTCATTGCAATGTAGGGAAGTGCACTTTGTAACACAATATACAATAGTATTATACATTTGGAGGTCCCTCATAGCAGGCATTCATTTGGTGTATATGACGCTATGTACTTTGTTGAAAATGTACTTTTGTCACCGTTAGCACAAGGTCTTTCACCACCAAAAACAAGTGAAACCAGTTGGATAAAATTTAACCCTGCTGTGACCCTGACCTGAGGCCTGAAAAAACATTTTAAATCAAACAACCTATGTGGTAAACATGAATAAGTCATTTGTTTGTTTACTATGTCATCACATGACAGCCAAATAAATATTTTAGGCTAAAGCCCTCGTAAACAGCCTTTACTTGAAGTATGACTCAATGTGTGGGTTGTTGCACATATATTTTTATACTACTGTGATAAACCTTGACCTTAGACCAGGGATTTTCCAAGTGTGGCACAGTGAGCCTCCCCTCACAGAATACAATACTGTATAATACTATTGGGGCCTCCCTTACTTTTAAAATACCAGGGCCTGTATGCACAAACCTTTTGAGAGTCCTCTCAGAAAACTCCAAACTTAGCTTGAAAATTCGTTCCAAGGGCTGATCTAAGAAGTTCCTGGGAGCAACTCTGAGCGAGGAGGGGACAGAAACTTTTATCTTAGTGAGCAGGTGTGCTTGACCCCGTTGCTAGGTAAGCCTGTGATTGGTTGTTACAAAAAAGGAGAAAGACTAAAAAAGAAAGAAAAAATGGGTTCTGTGCTCCAGTAATGAATGCACAGTAAACATTTAGCGACCACTTATAACTTGGACTGTTTTAAGAAATGTATAATTGTGACATTCATTTCATGTCATGATTTTACTACGTAATGAATTTGATTTTAACAGTGGACAGAGATTCAGCTGTCAGCCATTCCTGAGGCTGAAGACGTGAGGCTGTGAAAATGCTTTAATGGTCTGACTGATCACTCGGCTGACAGAGGGTTGGGACAGACATCTCTTTTCGCTCCGTCTTTCCGCCATCTTGTATATGCCGCTTATAGGCTTTTTAAAAGTCCTCCTGACCACTTTTAACATTTTTTCACATTAGGAGTTCTCTTAAGGACTAAGATGCTTAGTAAATAACATTCACCTCAGCGCATACAAATTCTAAGAATAATCTCAGAATTTGAGGATTTGTAAGATTTTTCTAAGATTGTCTGCATAGCATTGCTACAAAAAAATCTAATAGAGGCCTAAGACCTTTTGCACCTTACTGTACATCATCTGAAAGCATGAATGTCACAGAAAAATTCACAATTATTTAAAGCATTGAGTCAACCTTTAAAGTCTAATCAAACACCTGTTGAGATATGTCAATCAAAGTGAACAGACAGACAGGTCATTATAATCTCACTGCAGCAAACACTAAAAACCATCCTTCATTCGCTACATTAGATTATGTATTCATTTTCCTTTGCAACATTCATTACAGTTCCGTCCCCTGTAGCTACTGCGTTATCGAGAAATTACCCCTAATGTCTGCCTCTTGCGGTGCTAATTTGTGGCGCCATGTCTCTTAAATGTTTAATTGTTCCTGATAAGAATGTCAGAAGAAAAAGGAACTGGGTTGTAATGAATGTGGCTGCAGTTCCTTTACTGTGTGTTTGAGTAAGTGTGTGTGCATGTATGTGTGAAGGTTATAGGTCAGGGTTTTATTAACCGTTCTGTATGTTGTATGCATGTGTAGGTGTATTCATGTGACCTTTCTTTCTAAGCATCAAGGGTATGGCTGCTGGGATGAGATCATCATGGATGTAGATAGGATGCGGTCATCATTCTGAGGCTGGACTTTATTAGAGTGGTGAGAGAAGGTCTTTGACCTGTGGTGTGAACCTTGCATGGTAATGGCTACAGATGCAATGAGTGCAGAGGAAGGAGGGACTTCTTTCACCTTGTATGTGCTAGGCATGATCAACTGATGCTATGTACAGTAATGATCTGTACCAGAACCATGCTGCGTCTACATGGATAAAATCCAATGGAACCCCACATGGTCAAGTACTTTGCAATAAAAGCAAGGAAAACACCCTCTAACACCTCCAACATAGTAAGCATGAAGTGCCTCCTGCTTTTATTTATACTGTAGATTGGACCACTTATGCATAGTAATGGATAAGTTCGACTTAGATTTAAGCGAACATTTTTTTTTAACTGAAAATAGAAAGAAAACATATGATTGCCCGTGTGCTTGTGTTTAAATAAATATATACTGTATATGTTGGCTCTGCAGCGTGTATGTCTGAAATGAAGCACACCTGGGTTGCTTTGTAGTGACACTATTTTTTCAGTACCTGGTTAAGTCAGCAAAAAATAAATCTTCCAAGCAAAATGTGGCCATGCAAAGAGTCCCTCTATTGTGGGAATTATCAGCAAAAGTGAAGTAGTTAAGGCGCGTCATAACTTACAGACGGGACGTGTTATGTCACTTAGTGCAGGTATACCTCCATATATGAAAGTTCCACATTTTGACTCTACATTAGGAGAACACATCAAGTATTATTATTTAACTTACTATTTTGTGTAAATATAAAACAGGAAATAACATAAAATACTTAAATAACCCTGTTACATACAGTATACGGAGGTGCTGCAATGGTTGCAGTGTACGGTAACATTATTCCTCCACTGGCAGTGTAGTTGCTGGCTTTTCTCCTATTGGCAGAGCACATTTAATCGTTTTCATGGACAAGCGTGTTATTTAAAACCTCAATCTCCAATACCAGTTGTGATACACAAGCACACACACACACACACATATAGAAAATCCACACTCAACGTTAGTAGTCAGATTAGACATATTACTGTACAGTATATATTTGTATTGAAGTGCCATGCAAGACTCCTGTATTAAACCATGAGAGATACATTTGCCTACATGTTTTACAAGTATAATATTGTACGAGGCAAATCTATGTGCCAGACAGAATGATGAATGCACAAAGTAAGTTGCTATCAATTGAAAACGAAAATCTCCATAGCCCCTATCTGGAAAAGACTTTAATGCACAAAGCACAATATTTGAAAACCATTATTACATATGAAGTAATTAATGTCTATTTCCTCCACAGTTTATGATATTGTATTTGTACAAAACTGAGCTTAGAAAAGGGAGCACCAAGTGTACTCTATAATGCACTCATTAATATTATAAGAGGTGGCACTGGTTTAGCTGCAAATGGAAAGACAAAATGTTTACAGCCACCATTTTTGGAAATTCTAATTGCACCTGTATATCCCAGAGGTCCATTACTTATGAATAAGTCTCCCTCTGTGGGTGTCCTGCTTTTTGCTTTAAGCCCCCAAGTCCTCCATCTCTTAACAAACCTAATTTACTCACATGCAGTACGCTCTGCTGTGTGTCTATATACAAAACAGCCCCAAAGCAGAGAAAATAAACATCTATAATGCTCATTCTCTGCTACACTATATCGCAAAAGTCAGTATGCATCAGCTGACATGCGAGGGAGCTCTAATAATTATGTAACATGCTCCAACAAATCAGCTCACAGTCGGTAAAGTTGCTCCCACAAGCCTAGTCAGTCCAAAGACACAACCCGATCAGACAAAAGGCATAAACTACAGCTCAACGTATTGCACTCTTTGTCAGACATATTGTAAACAATGTGATTTGTTAAATTGACCTGGCACCACAATGCAGTCAAGATTTATGTAAATGAATCGACAAATTAGTGAAGCTGTGAGGACAAATGTCTGGGGACGTATCTAAGAGGCTATAAACAAGCAGATGTGTTGTGATTCATTTGGGGAATGTACATAAAACTGTTCTTATGAGCCTGCTTTCAGATTGATTGAATCTGGCTACTAAAAAATAGAAGATTTATGTTATTATCTCTTCAGTGATTATTTACTTATGTATATTTTTTCACTGACATGTTTTTTGTTTACGTGTATTCTATTGCAACCACAAATTGGAAAATGATTTAAAGCATAGATTCCCAAAGTGGAGTAAGTGTACCCCTGGGGATATGCCGATTGTCAGGGGGGGGAGGGGGGGTATATAAAAATGAAACACAATTAGCTACTAACACTTACAATTAGGAGCGTACCTGAACGCCTCATAGCACTGAGCACAGTCATAGCAGGAAGAAGGAAGGAGTCATGGCATGAAGTTCTTCATTGCATGTTGTCTATTAGGAGTGTTTAATTTTGAAGGTTTCATTAATGGTGGTGTTCCAAACACTGCAGGCATGTTAAAACCTTTCAAATAATGTACATGTCAGTATGAGAGAGTGGAGATTCCCCCGAAAATGAGGCTTTATTGGTACTTTGTATACTGCTTTATCATGTTTGTAAGACTTTCCCTTTCAATTTGTTATCAAATAGTATACTATGAAATACATTTTTAATGTGGCCCTAATATGCCGTATGGTTTAATTCATTTAATTCATTCATTCATTTTCTATGCCGCTTATCCTCATTAGGGTCGCGGGTATGCTGGAGCCTATTCCAGCCGACTTTGGGCGGGAGGCGGATACACCCTGGACTAGTCGCTAGTCAATCACAGGGCACATATAGACAAACAAAAACATAGACAATTTAGAGTCGCCAATTAACCTAACATGCATGTTTTTTGGATGTGGGAGGAAAGCAGAGTACCCGGAAAAAACCCACACACGCACGGGGAGAACAAGCAAACTCCACACAGAGATGCCCAGAACCTCCTGACTGTGAGGCCAACATGCTACCGATTCAGCCACCGTGCAGCCCCATAGGTGTAACATTTGACCTGTGCATCCTGCTCCTGCAAACTTAAAAAAACATAAACCATTTTGAATCAATATTTATACTTATACTATATATATTTAAATTTAAATATTAAACCTATGTTTAAAAATGTAATATTTAATATTTAAATTTGCCCTGCGATTGACTGGCGACCAGTCCAGGGTGTACCCCGCCTCTCACCCAAAGTCTGCTGGGATAGGCTCCAGCATCCCCGCGACCCTAATGAGGATAAGCGGTATAGAAAATGAATAATTGAATAAATATTTAAATTTAATAAAATGTAATAGTTAAATTTAAATATATATTTAAATGTATATATACATATGTATATATTTAAATTTATATATTTATTATAAATAAATATATATATATTATAAACATATATAAATTTATATATATTGAAATTTAAATTTTAAACATATGTTTAAAAATTTAATATTGTAATTTAAATATATATTTAAATATCAAACATATGTTTAAATGTAACTTAAATATATATAGTATTTAAATTTAAATTTAAATTTAAAACTTGTTTACCCTGCGATTGACTGGCGACCAGTCCAGGGGTGTACCCCGCCTCTCGCCCAAAGCCAGCTGGGATAGGCCCCAGCATCCCCGTGTCCTTAATGAGGATAAGCGGTATGGAAAATGAATGAATAAATGAACTTGTTTAAATATTTAATATTAAATGTAAATTTAAATATTCAAACTTATATTTTAATATTTCATATTTAAATATATATAGTATAAATATTGGTTAAAAATTGTTTATGTTTTATTGAGTGTGCAGGAAATATTAAACCCATGTCTAAATATTTAATATTTAAATGTAAATATATATAGTATAAATATACATATTGATTAAAAATGGTTTATGTTTTTTTAAGTGTGCAGGAGCAGGATGCACAGGTCAAATGTTAAACTTTTTTAATCAATATTTATATTTATACTATATATATTTAAATTTAAATATTAAACCTATGTTTAAATTTAAATATATATAAATTTATATTTAAATATTAAACCTATGTTCAAATTTAAATATATATAGTATAAATATAAATATTGATTAAAAAATGGTTTATGTTTTTTTAAGTGTGCAGGTGCAGGATGCACAGATCAAATGTCTGAAGGGTACACAACTGAAAAGTTTGGGAACAACTGATTTAAAGAATTTAAAGCATTGTACACTCTATCTAATCCTATGATTGAACACAATAGATACATGATCAAATCTAAATGGTTGTGTGTGACACATGAGTCAAATTTATATTGTGTCATGTTCCTCTTTTCACTGCTGTCCTTAAGCTGCAAAACAAGAACTGCATCGTTCTGGACACTCCCACGGCACTCTTGCTAGCGCATGCGCATGGGCCTGAAGTTGATCACGTGACCGCTTGTCTTCCGGTTATGTACTGCAGATGCATCCGGTAAGTATATCTCAACTACTTTACGATTGTTTACATCGCTAAACAGTGTACACTTGACAAAAACATTGCTCTGAAGACCTTAATTCAAGTGACGTGGTCGGAACGTCCAAAATGATTTGTTTAGCGATTCAAAACATCCACTATTAAAGCGCTGCCTGCTACGGTTGTCTGTCATAAATAGGCTGCTGAAAAATAAATATGGGATACTTTTTTGGCAGGGCCGATAATCCCTTACCGGCGAGGTGATTGTATTTTTGCTTTCTTGTGTGAAACGACTCTTCTATTCGACTCGAACCTTGATTTATGTAAATGCATGTTTGATGATGATTAATGGAGTAATAATAATTTTTCAGTACAAAACATTAAACGAGGGATAACATTAACGGAATAAAATAATGCATTTGTTAAATGGAAATTTTTCATCTTAATGTCAGACAATAAAACAAATGGTTAAATGAATACAATTCATATAATAATTATATCCATCCATTTTCTGTGCTTCTTATATTAATTTATATATATTAATTAATTGTCCGTATATTAATTATGCAGACAAACTACCCATCACATTCAAACCGATATAATTTCCAAGTTCAACATTTTTCATCCATTATTGTACTGCAGACCAAAACTTAGTTTTGTGTTGGTGTTACATTGTCATCTAAATCAAGTCCAAATAAAATAGAGAAATACTGTAGGTCTTTTTTAATGTGGAAGGGGCAGGAATTGCAGTCTGCATTTTTACTTGGGGACACCACATTACAATGAACTGCCACAGTTATGCCACATATTCATGTATGCTGTGTAAAATAGTGGCTTTTATTTGTGTAATTTCCTGTAAAATGCTTCTTAGACCCTGTTTTTTCCCTCAATGATTTTCAATTTTCAAGGCAAGCCCAGGTTGACAGCAAGCTCTCTATTATTCAAAAATACAAACTATGAATGCATTTGTCAATGTATTTATTTTCTAACAAACATGTTGTTCTCCTACAGTGGGTGAGGAGGATGAACTCAGGAAATGGCGCCAGGAAGAAAGTCAGCAGACAGCAGCATCACCATCAAGTTATCAACATGATGGCTTGTGACACTGAAATACTCACTGAGATTAAAGGAATATTCAATAAATTTAGAACCTACGTCAAACCGTCCAATGGCGAGTGGTGCATCCCAAATATCAGTGTCGCCCTTAGACATTCAGCAAAAGTTCAAAATTGTCACCTTCAAGCCCTGAAGGTGTCACTTAATGCTGTGAAGAACCAGCTCAGTGATAAGAACATTCAAGTGTGGCATCAGCACACCAACTCCACCAACCGGGCTGGGAAGGTCATCACTGCCGTTCGCTCCGCTGCCAACGCGGAAATCTGCACTCAGGCGTGGTGCAAGTTCTATGAGATCCTTGGAACCTTCAAGCCTCTTCCCGAGGTGGCGCTCCACTCTGGGGAGCTAAACACGGTTCACTTGTGTGAAGCACCTGGGGCTTTCATAAGTGCCCTGAATCACTACATCAAAACCAGCGAGTCCACACGCTACTGTGACTGGAGCTGGGGTGCCAACACACTCAACCCATACCATGAGGCCAACGCGGGAGGCACGACCATTGCAGATGATCGGTTAATTTCCAACACTCTTCCATGGTGGTTCTTCGGCTCAGATAACACAGGCGACATCATGGTCCAAAAGCACCTCCTGGAGCTGAAGACATTTGTGTCAAACATGCGCAGAGTTGATCTGGTAACGGCAGATGGTAGTATTGACTGTCAGGAGAACCCAGATGAGCAAGAAGCACTGGTGGCGCCGCTGCATTACTGTGAAGTCACTGCCGCTTTGCTGCTCCTGAGCTCCGGTGGCTCCTTTGTGCTTAAAATGTTCACCTTGTACGAACACTCTTCCATCTGCTTGCTCTACCTGCTCAACTGCTGTTTCCACTCTGTCAACGTCTTCAAACCTGCTACAAGCAAAGCCGGGAACTCGGAGGTTTATGTTGTTTGCCTTGACTACAACAACAAGGAAGCTGTGAGGCCCCTGCTCTCAAAACTCATTAGGAATTACGGTCCACATCTGGCAGAAAGGGATGCGCTTTTCCCAGAATCCTCAATCCCGTCGTCATTTCTCGCACAGCACGAGGAGATGTGCCTCTACTTTCACACCCTGCAAGTGCAGACCATCACAGAAAATTTGAGGTTGTTTGAAGGAATGAGCGCGGAGCAGAGGGAAAAGCTTGATTTCATCAGGGATTGTACCGCTCAGGAATACCTGCAACGATTCCAGGTGGGAAATCTCATGTTTACTAATTATATGATGTTAAATTTTTTCCCTGTTCAATCAAACGTGAATATTATTACTGCCACACAGTGATAGTTAGGAGGTGTGCCCAATCTGATATTAATATCAGATATTGCTACAATATAAGCAAAAAAACTAAACCGTGTCAAATTATATCGGCCTGCATCTAAAATGGACAATAAGGAGCGCTGCTTTATTGAGCACCTTGAGCCTCGCTGCCTATTGTCGATATAACAATACACTAGAAGTAAATGGGTCAATTATTCTCACACCTTCTCTCGCTGACTATTCTCTGAGTATCCCTTATCAAGCCTTTTCAAACATTCTCGGCTACTAAACAAGTAATAAAATTATGTATGATTTGTGCTGATATTCGTATTGGCCTATATTCAAGGCTGCAATATCAGAATGAAACCGGATGGTCATTGCATAAATGCTGTGCTTTGTCTCGCCCATTGAGCACTCAGCGTCTCAAGGAGTACAGTGGTACCTTGACTTATGAACACATTAACTTACGAGTTTTTTGACATACGAGCCGTTACGCGGACAAAATGTTGCTTTGGCATACAACCTTTGGTATGACTTACGGGCATACAGACATCTATTAAAACTCCATCCAGACAAAGATGTTCAGAGGCTTAAATGCACAATTACTTTATCAAACCTGCGCGTCAGCCATACGAAGCCTGCGTTTTCAAGGTTTGTAAACAAACACTTTTGAAACCAGGTCCCAGAGTGGAAACATTTGAAGACGCCGTTATAGCATAGCTCCATAGTTATGGCCTGCCCCCTGCTTAAAAGGGGTCATAGCTCCACCCCTTTACAGACACGCATGCGCTAAAACTGGAAACAGTGTTGTTTTTGTATACGACCCTAATGAGGATAAGCAGCATATAAAATGGATGGATGCATAGAATTATGTAGTGTTTCGTACATTAGTACGAATACAAAATCACACTCCAACCTCCTCCACCACTCTCCTACACCTCTCCCAACATCTCCATCTGCTCTTCAAGGTAAAGTACACTTTAGAAAACATGTATATTTTTTTACACTTTCTTTTATTATGTTTTAATTTAAGTTTCTTATACATTATTGAGTGTGGAGACACATCATTTTTATTCAAAAATGTATAAACAATAAAAATTGGTGTGGTTTTTGAGGGCACTGGAACCAATTAATGGCATTTATGTTATTTCTTATGGGGAAAATTATTCTGACATACGAGTTAATCTAATTACAAGCTAGGTTTGGGAACAAATTAAACTCGTAAGTTAAGGTACCACTAGGTATATGGGGTAATGGGCTGGCCCGGACGCTCGGCTTCTGCATAATGGTTTGATGATTGGTCGGAGGCGGAATCCTTTTTTGATTGACAGTGAAATAAGCGAATCTGCATTCTTGAAGTATAAACCTCCACCGTAGCATTTTGCAAGTTTTTATTTCGTTGTTCTGAACTGATCCAGAGACTTTACCGATCCCCAGCGACGTTGTCTTTGGAAAAAACCCACTAGGAACATAGGGTAGAATTGCATGTAAATAAATAAACACACTTAAATACACTTATGATGTAGGTTGTAGGCTGGACAAAAATGAGCTTCCCCTCCTTGAATGACCAGGAGCTGCCACTGAATAATAAATATGCCCATTGACAAGAATACGATATAAAACTTGTCTTTCATTATTTTTTTTGACTATTAATTGGCCATAGTCAACCACAAAATTGTTTATTAATGATTTTTTGAAACACCGTGATAGAGTGAGAGGAGAACCATGATGTAACGAGGGACAACTGTATTTCTATGTAGCATACAGTATGTTTCAGGGTTTGCTCTAGATGTTATCTGCCAATCCAACGTGGGTGTAAACAGATGTCTGTGTGCTCAGGTTACTTTCCTCCCTCGGAGTCGATGGATCTCCCGTAACACTGTCAGCCCCGCCTGCTGCCGCATCTCTGCCGGACACCCTCTGGGACCGATGAAGCAAACAGGCTCCTTCAATGAGCGGAGGGAATTGCAATCCCTAAGCTGGAGGGAGCGCGTGGAGAGGGGTTGCCATGCCAGCTGGATACAGCAACACGCCAGGACAACTGATGGGGCAGCCTGTGTGCTGCAAGGACCCCTGGTCGGCTATCATGTGCATTCCTGGTACGTTATTGTGGGTGCTTCACTGCCCGCGATCAAAAACTCTCCATTCTGTGCTGGTGTCTTGTTAAACCACTTGAATGAAACACAGGTGGCTTCACCTGAGAAACTAGCAGTGAACTTGAATCAGCTGTCCTCCTGTGAGTCATGCCATGTGGTTAGTGCCGCTTCCATCTTGTCGGACGTGCAAGGTCTTTTCAGTGACAATGAAGGGAACAAAAAGAAAAGGCAGTGTCTGGTGTTCGGCAGCCGCTCAGTGTGGGAAGCCTGTGGCAGCCATAATGGGGATTTAGTCCTAACGTTTCCATCTGAGTGTTTAAATCTTCAAGGAGGCTGTAGCATACTGCACGACGCAGATCCGCATTACCAGCATCAGCTTGTGAGCTGCTTTGTGTTGTCACTGCAGAGGCTGACATCTGGAGACGCAATGCTACTGCCTATGTCATCTGCATTCACCCGTGTCTCTGCTGCACTTGTATTCTGCTTGCACGCCTGTTTTCGCTGTGTGACATTCAGGTGCCCGCCCCCCTCAGGCCTGGTCGGAGCAGTCCTTGTATGTGTTGGCTTTTGCTCCCAAGCTGCAAGCCAAATACTCCCAGTGCTGACTGATGTCCAGAACCGTATTAGCGTGCTGCTAAAAGAAGAAGATGCAGGTCAAAGTCAGTCTGAGTGTGACACACAGCTGCTCCAATTTGTGCCCATGGAGGAGATGCTCACTGGAGGGTTGACTGACTTCTTGCGAACAATGAACTCTGAAATCATTCGACACAGGTTGCATTTGCTCATGCAGGTATAGAATCGACCTTAAGAAACCTTAGTTTATATTTATATTACTTTTAATTTGGGATCACAATATATTTTTTCAGATACTATCCTGATGCAACTTTGCAGAGAAAAGTTTAGTTCATAATCCAGATACAGTTAAACCTCCATGGTCAAAAACTCATTCATTCATGGTCAAAAACAAAATTCATTATGAGGCACTGGATATTCTCCTTCAATAATTATAATTAAATTGTTGCCATAATAATCCTTTTTTAACTGCACAGGCAATGTTTTATGTTACATTTTAACATTCTCTACAGTAAAACAAACTTTTAACTAAAAGTAAATTGCAATGGCAGTAAGTGCATTTCCTACTTGGGTCACTAAAGCGGTCCACCTCTTAATACCACCACTATTACATCACATTTATACAAACCATCAATAATATACGAAAACACAATATATGTAGTGTGATAGAATAGGGGATAATTGCTATTATTACCATTATTACTAAAGCAAGGAATAAGCTTCCAGACATAACCCAATCAGAAGACAGAAAGATCCTGTTATTGTACGCCTGCTAGTCTGTCCTATGTGGCGAAATGTGGTCTGAAATCTGACTGGTTGAATAAAGAGCCCCATTACTGTACAGTCAAGACACATGATATTAAATGACAATAACAGATTGCTGGGAATAAATTCTTTAAATTTCCAAAGTTTTGGGGATTACTGAAACTGAAAATATTGACCAGTGCTTCAGATAGTGTTCACACAGAGAAGGCTTTCCTGGCCCTGGTCAACCGCCATTGGTGAACTGCCTAAAAAAATAAACTATGATAGAAACTGACACCAAATTAATGTATCTCAATGAGTCTTAAAGGGGATGCAACTTGCTCCAAATTGCATTTTTTGAAAGAAAAAAATATGAGAACACCATGACCTGACTGTTACGAATACTAGTCTAAAGGAACACATTGCACAAAAAATGTCTATATTTTTCACAATTATACGGCATAAAAACTGCATAAAATGGTACACTTTTAATTTTGTTTAAATTACTGGTGCTCTCGGCTGTCACTCCCAGCTGTTGGTATTCACATACTGTGGCACGTACACATACACAAAAGCAGTCTCAGAAAATTTTGTCATGATAGTCTACAGTCATTAAATGATAGCTAACGTACAGTAGATCACTATCATTAGCTTACTACAAACTTAATTGGTGCAATCACATGTTATGTTGGTGTACTCCAGTGGTTCTCAAATAGTGGGGCAGGCCCCCCTGGGGGAGCGTGGTGAACTGTCAGCGGGGCGCAAGAAGCAGGGAGTTCTTTCAATATTAGTGTAAACCTGTCAATTTATTACACTCAACATGCCATTTGACTCCTGAATACACCACACAGTTCTCCATGTTGTTGAATTTTCCTGGTTTCAGTTTAAAGTGTGTACAGATAAATACATATTATCATGGGGGGAGCTACAACATTAATTAACTGAGAACCACTGGTGTACTTAAAGCAGAACGGGTTCTAATGTTGACACCCTCCAGGCAGCTGGAGAAACCCGCTCCATACAGTTTAGTCCCTTGAAAGTGTTGAATGTGAGCCACACACGTGGCCATAAAGGGCCATGTAGCATTTGGATTGTTTTTCTTCCTCAATAATAAAAAGTTTCATTTAAAAACTGCATTTTTGTTCAGTTGTGTTGTCATTGAATAATATTAAAATTTGACGTTTTGTGATTGAAATGTTTACATGTAACAAACATGCAAAATAACAATAAATCAGGATGAGGGAAAACATTACTGTATATCTGCGTATGTATGTTATATTGTGTAAATATAAAAACACATTTATATGTAAACAAATTTGATACATTAAATCCAGTATTTTTGTTCTTAACTTTAAGTTTAAGACCTAACCCTGATCCTTTTAAACTTCTTAAGTTTACATACATATTTAAATAAATATGACTGTCAAAAATAGTGTGTTAATAGGGGTAACTGATGTATTTAATTATTTACATTAATTTTGTGTGTAATTAACGCATATGCATCATGGCAAGCCATGTCTTTCTGATATCACGGCGTGAGTGTAGCGTTCCCACACAGTCACACAGAACCAGAAGATCTTTTATAACTTTAATCTGACCTGAACACTCCAGCAGCAGTGTAATTCCAACACCATATACAGTATTTATCTGCAACTCAGAACATGTCTCTAGTCCACATGTGTCAAACTCCTGCCATGAAAGACCGAGGCACTGCACTTTTTTTCTCCAACCATTTCCTCCAGCAGGAGCAGATGTTAATTGATGAGCTCCTTCCCTCAAACTGAAGGAGGTGTTAATCATTAAAAACACCTGCTGTATTGACCGGCTGGAATAATTACCTGCAGGGTCTCGGCCCTCCGTGGCACGAGTTTGACACCCCTGCTCTAGTCTGCTCATCCTGGGAAGACACTTCCTCATTGTCACTGGATGACTGCGAGATGCATTCACGGTTACTCTGAACATCACACAACATATTTTTTATGTGTGCATGTCCTAAATATGTTATTATGACTCAATTTGTAACTTTGTTACTGCGGAAGTACAATTGGCTGCATTCATGTATGCTTGAAAACCCCCCAAAATAAAAGTCAAAACGTGAATTCAACTTAAATGGTGCTGTGTCTTTGAAGGCAACCCCTCATTGCTCATGATAACGCAGTTAAAGTGAGGTTAAACAAACTATTGTTAAGTAAATAGAATTACCTAACATGTTTAGCTTGATTTAAATGTTCACTTCATTTGAAGCTGTTAATACATACAAATATATATAATCCTATCTAGAACAAATCTGACTGGGGCCGGGGACGAGGCAAATGACTGATCCCTTTAAAACCAAATAATAAAGCTCAGATAACAACACAGTAACATTCATATATCATATATCATGTATCATTTTACAAGTCCCACCTCTCGCCCTCCCAACCCCACTGCCCTATCCTGTCTTTTTATCTTTTTTTTCATGAAAAAACTGTAAATATGAGCGTAGCATGAGCATAGTTACAAATGGCGATTAATTATTTTAAAATAGATTCATCTGATTACATTGTATAATTATTTGACAGCCCTAATAAATACACAACAAGTTGTAACTAAATAAGAATAGCACCAAATACCCAGCTAGCTATCGGCATAGAATTGCAAGCAATGTTGTGTGCGTCTGTGCGTATGATAAAAGTTTGTTCCATCAGAACTCATGCGCAATTCTAATCACTGAGGATTTTTAGGGGAGTTTAAAATAAACAAAAGTCCCTGATGCTGAATGCAGAGCCTCCTGTCAGTCACAGATGGTTAGTAAGCTACTGCGGCCTACCCTGGAGTGCTCCTTGTTTCCAGCAATGCGTTATTTTGTCCCACGACGTGCTGGCGCTTTTTGTCTTTTGGCTGTTGTGTTGCTTGGCAACGAGTTTACCAATTAATTTCTTCCTTATGAACTTATTCCATCTTCAAAGAAGCATGTTTTGCTTGCTTGTACATATCAAATGAAGTACCTCAAAAGTCAAATGAAGCTCAATGAAATACTCTGCACACTACACAAACCCTTCTGTATGACTTGTTATTGTAATGCCCTGGGGATCTCTTTCTCTTTTGACAATGGATTAGAGTTTAAAACTGGATCTCGGTGCAAAAAAAAAAAAAGAATCAATCGTCACTAATCTGACACCTCTACCATGCACCCAAACAAACCACTCAGATTAATAGAATGGTTTAGGAGATTTAGCTTTATTCAAGCAAATAGAAAAGCATTAAATCATCATTGTTTATAAAAAGCTGACAGGAGAAATTTGATTAGAATTTGTGCCAGACCGTGGATTTAATCATTCATCAATGTACTAGTCTTCCTCTACTAGCACATTTTCATTGGATGCTGGATGGATATAGAACAGAACTGTGAAGGATGGATAGACCTTTTAGTTCTATGAAGAAAATTAATATTATAATATATTGATGGGATCAAGAATACACGTTTTAAATGACAGAGTGACTGTTTCAGATGTGACATAATGCAAAACCCATCCATTTTCTATACCACTTGGAGCCTACCAGTTGACCTCAGGCTGGCAGCCAACCGCAGGGCACATACAGACAAGCGTTCACACAATGGACAATTTGTAATCTCTAATAGCACAAACATGCATGTGGAGACTCAAACCTTTGATCTCCTGACTGTGAGGCCAACATGCTAAACACTAAGTCACCAAGCAGCCTGGAGAATATGGTAAAATGAATGACTTATAACCACAATTATGATTATAAAAGTGTAAATCTTTGCATCAGAAAAAAAGATACATGGCTGATAACAACAAATGGCATGGTAGACGCTCACAATATAATACTTTTAAATTAAAATTATAATCGATAACTACTGCCCTATAGCAGGAATACGATGTAGTGGAAATACAGTAATATGGTCAAACTGTTCCCATCTATTGTTCTCTGGTGTTACCATATCTAATTTATTGTGTGGATAAAGTGGGAAATATCTACAAAAGTACACTTCACTCATTTAATGTACTGCAAAAAGATCATTCAGGATAACTGATTGTTTTACTGTTTTACTGTCAATGCTATGTCTAATCCTATCACCTTATCACTAATTCTTCATCCCCTTGTGAGCAAATTGTCTGTAATACAACTATGTTCTGTTCGGTTTATTTAGATTCTACTCATTATTATTATTACTTATTATCATTCATCAGGATTGCTATATAATTTATTTACCATGACAAGGAATATGACTACTACCTAACACATTGTCACATTACCTTACTTGTGCATTTTAAACTTACTAACTGCAGGAAGTCCACAAATGTATTGAAATGAAATATTAAATAATAGTAACATTATTTTAATCCATCCATTTATCTTTGCTTAATCGAGGTCTAGTTGTGAGGACAGCAGCCTAAGTGTCACACTCCTCTGTGACATAGGCGGGTTGGTCTTATCTTCCACTCATTGCTCTGTCTTGTGTACCCTCTGCAGACATTGGCCAGCCGTGAGTCAGGTGGTTCTTCTGCATCAGTCACACCTGTTTCCAATCCGGCTCCACCTCTTTTTATACCTGTGACTGCTGCTAGAGGTTACTGGATTATTTTTCCATGTCTGGTGCCCCTGCCACACCTTTGTCGCCTGTGTCACCGTCGCGCTATCGTTACGTGTGTAGATTCTGTTAGTTTGGCCTGTTTTTCTACCCTTCTGCTAGTTTAGTAGTTTGCCTGACTCGCAGGTAGTTTTATGTTTAGTCTTCTTCGTCCTGGCCGCGGTGCTCCTGTATGTTCCTTTTATGCACCGACGCTTTATGTTTGTGAATTGCTCTGTCTGTGACTACACTGAGTAAAGAGACTTACCAGACCTGCATGGCCTCGTCTCCGCATCTTGGGAACCATCCCTCCTGCTCCGACGCTCTCGGGTGACACTAAGCAGGGGTGCTCAGACTTCCCTCTCCCCGGCTACTTTGTCCAGCTCCAGGCCAGTTTAGAGACACGTTCTCTCCAAAGTGCCCTGGGTCTTTTTCGAGACCGCCTACCGGTTAGACGGGCCCTGAACACCTTCGCAGGGAGGCATCCTGACCTCATCTAGCTCTTGTCAATGCGAAGGATCAGCCGTTTTACTCTCAATCTCTAAGAAGAAACCCAGCCACCCTAACTAGAAAACTCATTTTGGCTGCTTGTACTCGTGCTCTTCTGCCCCACACCAATCTACCTGTTGAGCTCGTGTTCCATCTTTTCGTCACTACTGAACAAGACCTCAATGGAATTTAACTTCTTCACTTGGTGCAGGACATTCAACCCAACCCCCCAGATTGCATGCCACCCTTTCCCGCACGAGAATTAATTTGACGCATTATCTAAATTTGTGCATTTTGTAGTATTTTAAAAATATTGCTTTACATACATAGATTTAGTTTAGTTTTCAGTGCATGTTCACCATGCATAGGACTAAGCCTACACTTTTTTTCCTGCAGCGGAGGTCCACAAACTTTGAACATTTTCCAATTCATTCTTGGGCTTTAATTTTCACAATGCATTATGTCCAACAAAATTCCTGAATGTGATATTAAAATTACTATATATTGTCACTTTAATAATGTAGCCGCAACGGGGCACAAGCTAGTGTCTTATTGTGCCGGTCCCAAGCCCGGATAAATACAGAGGGTTGTGTCAGGAAGGGCATCCGACGTAAAACTTTGCCAAACCAGAACATGCGAATCAGACAAATGACTTCCATACCGGATCGGACGTGGCCCGTGCTGTTCACCGACAGGGTGCCGGTGGAAACTGGTTACTGTTGGCTGAAGAAGGAGAGGAGGAAGGTGTGTCCGTAGGAGGAGAGAGAAGAGGAATGCTAAGAGTCTAGAACTAAGAGTTGGGACTTTGAATGTTGGAACTATGACAGGAAAAGGTAGATAATTAGTTGACATGATGCAGAGAAGGAAGGTAGACATATTGTGTGTCCAGGAGACCAGGTGGAACGGTAGCAAGGCTAGAAGCTTAGGAGCAGGGTTCAAGCTGTTCTATCATGGTGTAGATAGGAAGAGAAATGGAGTAGGGGTGATTTTGAAGGAGGAGTTTGCTAGCAACGTCCTGGAGGTAAAAAGAGTGTCAGATAGAGTGATGAGCCTGAAGCTAGAAATCGAAGGTGTGATGTTCAATGTTGTTAGTGGGTATGCTCCACAGGTAGGATGTGAGATGGAGGAGAAAGAGAAATTCTGGTCAGACCTGGATGAAGTGATGCAGAACATCCCTAGAAGTGAGAGAGTTGTCATTGGTGCGGACTTCAATGGGCATGTTGGTGCAGGAAACAGAGATGATGAGGAGGTGATGGGCAAGTTTGGTATCCAGGAGAGGAACGCTGAAGGACAGATGGTGGTCGACTTTGCAAAAAGGATGGAAATGGCTGTAGTGAATACTTTCTTCCAGAAGAGACAGGAACATAGGGTGACCTACAAGAGTGGAGGTAGGAGCACACAGGTAGACTACATCTTGTGTAGAAGGTGTAACCTGAAGGAGGTCAGTGACTGCAAAGCAGTGGTAGGTGAGAGTGTAGCCAGACAGCATAGGATGGTGGTGTGTAGGTTGACTCTAGTGGTGAGAAGGATGAAGAGGGTAAAGGCAGAGCAGAGGACAAAATGGTGGAAGCTGAAAAAGGAGGAGTGTTGCGTGACTTTTAGGAAGGAGTTGAAAAAGGCTATGGGTGGCCAGGAAGTCCTTCCAGATGACTGGACAACTACAGCTACTGTGATCAGGGAGACAGGTAGGAGAGTACTTGGTGTGTCATCTGGAAGGAAAGTAGATAAGGAGACTTGGTGGTGGAATGAGGAGGTGCAGGAGTGTATACAGAGTAAGAGGTTAGCTAAGAAGAAGTGGGACACTGAGAGGACTGAAGAGAGTAGACAGGAGTACAGAGAGATGCAGCGTAAGGTGAAAGTAAAGGTGGCAAAGGCCAAACAAGGGGCTTATGATGACTTGTATGCTAGGTTGGACAGCAAGGAGGGAGAGAAAGATCTATACAGGTTGGCAAGGCAGAGGGACAGAGATGGGAAGGACGTGCAGCAGGTTAGGGTGATGAAGGATAAGGATGGAAGGGTATTGACAGGTGCCAGTAGTGTCATGGGAAGATGGAAAGAGTACTTTGAAGAGTTGATGAATGAGGAAAATGAGAGAGAACAAAGAGTAGAAGAGGTGACTGTTGTGGACCAGGAAGTAGCAAAGATTAGTAAGGAAGAAGTGAGGAGGGCATTGAAGAGGATGAAGAATGGAAAGGCACTCGGTCCTGATGATATACCTGTGGAGGTATGGAAGTGTCTAGGAGAGGTGGCAGTAGAGTTCCTGACCGGGTTGTTTAACAAGATCTTAGATAATGAGAAGATGCCTAAGGAATGGAGGAGAAGTGTGCTGGTGCCCATTTTTAAGAACAAGGGAGATGTGCAGAGTTGTGGCAACTACAGAGGAATAAAGCTGATGAGCCATACAATGAAGTTATGGGAAAGAGTAGTTGAAGCTAGACTAAGGGCAAACGTGAGCATTTGTGAGCAGCAGTACGGTTTTATGCCAAAAAAGAGTACAACAGATGCAGTATTTGCTTTGAGGATGTTGATGGAGAAGTACAGGGAAGGTCAGAGGGAGCTGCATTGTGTTTTTGTAGATCTGGAGAAAGCTTATGACAGGGTGCCCAGAGAGGAACTGTGGTATTGTATGAGGAAGTCTGGAGTGGCAGAGAAGTATGTTAGAGCGGTGCAGGACATGTACGAGGACTGTAAGACAGTAGTGAGGTGTGCTGCAGGTGTGACAGAGGAGTTCCGAGTGAAGGTAGGACTACATCAGGGATCAGCTCTGAGCCCCTTCTTGTTTGCTATGGTGATGGACAGGCTGACGGACGAGGTTAGACAGGAATCTCCATGGACTATGATGTTTGCAGATGACATTGTGATATGTAGTGAGAGCAGGGAACAGGTGGAGGAGAAGCTTGAGGGGTGGAGGTTTGCCCTGGAAAGGAGAGGAATGAAGGTCAGCCGCAGCAAGACGGAGTACATGTGTGTAAATGAGAGGGACCCAAGTGGAAGAGTGAGGTTACAGGGAGAAGAGATAAAGAAGGTGGAGGATTTTAAGTACTTAGGGTCAACAGTCCAGAGCAATGGAGAGTGTGGAAAAGAGGTGAAGAAGCGTGTGCAGGCAGGCTGGAATGGGTGGAGAAAAGTGTCGGGTGTGATGTGTGATAGAAGAGTTTCAGCTAAAATGAAAGGAAAGGTGTACAAAACTGTGGTGAGACCAGCGATGTTGTTTGGTTTAGAGACAGTGCCGCTGAGGAAAAGACAGGAGGCAGAGCTGGAGGTAGCAGAGATGAAGATGCTGAGGTTCTCTTTGGGTGTGACCAGGATGGACAGGATCAGGAATGAGCACATCAGAGGGACAGCACATGTTAGAGGTTTTGGAGATAAAGTCAGAGAGGCCAGACTGAGATGGTTCGGACATGTCCAGAGGAGAGATAGTGAATATATTGGTACAAGGATGCTGAGTTTTGAATTGCCAGGCAGGAGACCTAGAGGAAGACCAAAGAGGAGGTTTATGGATGTAATGAAAGAGGACATGAAGGTAGTTGCCGCAAGAGAAGAGGATACAGAAGACAAAGTTAGATGGAGGCAATTGATTCGCTGTGGCGACCCCTGAAGGGATAAGCCGAAAGGAAAAGAAGATTGTTACTTTAATAATATCAGATGAAGCTCAGCTATTTTCTGCAGTGTTGGGGAAAATGTAATAATGGAAGACGCTAAAAAACATAGATAAGAATTACTGCTTTAGAGACATAATCCAAAGAAACGATAATTGTTTTGCTGCTGAATCATCTGTGATATCGCAGCCCTGCATATGAACCTGCAGATAATGTTCAACTAATCCTTTACTTCTTTACATTTCCATGTTAAAGCTTAATGACTCCACCATAAAAATAAGCAGATGTGCAACATTTAGTACAGGTAACCATTGTAAATGTGGCAAGTTAAAAAAAGGGGCAACATTTTTGAAGTTCTGTGGCTTCAACTTATGATCGACAAGAAAAAATTCAAAAGCCACCCAAGAGGAAAATAGGAATAGGGGGTCATAAATTAGTCAATGTGGCTGGTTGTTTAATGTTCACAAACTACAAGCAAATAACCTCTGACATCTGGCCAGAACTGAAGCGTCGATTGGTGGAAATATTGCAGTTTAGTACTTGTTTTTAGGGCTGTATTGGTGTATCTCTGTATCTAAATCATGTCCCTGATTTAATGCCACAGTCTCTGTGTTTGTCTTCATAAATTGCTAATGAGTTGCACTTCTGTGAAGAGATGAACCAACAGGAACGATGTGTCATGAAATGGGACCCACAATCTCTGTCAAAGTGTATGTTCCTCAAGTCTGATGTTAACTAAATATATGGACCATTAAATCAACCGTCTAAATGAATGATCTAGAAGGCTTGATGGGAAAAATTGCAGCTGTCTAAAGAAATACTTAGATCATGACAGGCAATGTTCTTTGTTACATGTTCCCAAGAACACAGCCCCGCACGTAATGGTGCTATTTATCATTATTTGCTGCTCATTCTCGAGCAAAAAGCTTGCTTACCGTCTTGGCTTTTACCACAGCCAAGCATGACGACACACTGTACTATTTGATTGATGTTTGTTTGTCAATTAGCATGATTTGGCAAAAACTACACACCCCATTTGGGAGGAGGGACACTTGATCTTTTGTACCATTTCACACAACCGAAAAATAATATTTTTCTTTTTATAGCCAAAAGTGAAACTATAGGTCTTCCAGAAAATACATTTTGTCCAAATAATGTTTTTTTTCTATTCAATATTTGTAATAATAATAAACAAAGAACCCAACTGTATTTATTTGTTGAGGGAATGTCAAACATTATAAACGATGATCATGGTAGCGCTGGAGGAGGCATGTTCCTCATTTTACTCACTTGGGGTGAGGAGTCACCGACTAGAGATGTAGCTCAAGTAATTCATAGGATAATATATAGTACAGGCCAAAAGTTTGGACACACCTTCTCATTCACTTGGGGACACATTCAAGGTTTTTTTAATTTTCCGGACTGATAGACATTCATTTCTTATTTATGATGGGCTTGGTCGTTTGTCTTTACTTAGCTGTGATATGAATTCTATGAATTCTAATCCTAACTTCTCCAGTAGAGCTGTCAGCTATTTATCAACCTGACTTTAGCACAACACAATTGATGGTTACAACCCCATTAATAAGGCAAGGAATTCCACTAAGTAACCCTGGCAAGGCACTACTTCAGATGAATACCTCATGAAGCTCATTGAGAAAACACAAAGACACCAAAGGAAAAGTGGCTACTTTGGTGGGGTCTAAAATATATGACATATTTAGAGTTATTTTACACTTTTTTCTGCATAATTCCACGTGTTCATTCATATTTTTGATGACTTCAGTGAGGATCTACAATGTTAAGAAATAGTCATGAAAATAAGGAAAATGCATTGAATGAGAAGGGTTGTCCAAACATTTGGCCTGTACTTTACAAATATTTTAGAAAAAGAAAATGCTATCCAATCACACAATGCATGCAGGATGGCAGGACTGGTCAGCAAAAAAAGGTTTGAAAGAGATGGATCATTGCATCCTCCTTCTTCTCCAGTCTCTGACTGGTTTGATTCTTGGCCTACCTGGTCCTCTGAGCTGTGGGGATGGTGTGGACCTCTTGGTTTAATTGTTGTCATTGTTGTGGTTGTTTAAGTCAAACATTATCAATCAATCTTTTCTCTTTAACCCTTCTTCTGTACCTACAACTACATCCAACTATTCCTGCACTATGATTATCCTGCCCAGCAAGCCCTACACAATGAGGCAATGAAATTGTCTGTTAATCTCACTTTCCTCTTCTTCCTTATTCACTTCCAGGTCCCACCAACACCATTCTGATTCTTCAGTCCCAGCGAATGTGAACGTTGGTGATCTTCTACCACTGCGTTCTGTCTTTCCCCTCTGGCTGTCCTCTTAAACCATTTAGTGTTCAGTGGCTTTAGAAGTACATATGTACTGCCAAACAATGCAGGTTTGAAAAAATAATGTTGGCCTGTTTTCCAAATGTGCAATTTGCATTTTCCTCTGATTGTGCTGCAATCAGACGGTTGGAGTAAAGCTACTTAATATTTGTTGCCTCATTAAACGAGCCTTGCATGGAATTTCTTTTATTTGATTAATTTGTGTCTACATTTGTAATCACAGCAACTGATTCCACTGATGGCACTTTTTCTACTATTCTTTTGAGAAGCAGGCAAATTGAGCCGTCTGATAGATTAAGTTTTACATCTATGTTTTTCTTGCATTCTGCTTGGAGGCACGTCAATGGACCTGAGTTCAGCCGCTAAATTGAATTGACCCAGTGGAAGCGATTGCAGGGACAGAGGTGGGCAAGGAGAACACAAATCAGGCCATGGAACTTCTTGTTGTCGACATTCAATTTGTACTCACACGCATAACTGCAGTAATACAGGAAGCATACAGTATGTTTGGTGCATTTTACAGTATATGCGCGTGCTTGTCATGCCTCAATGCATTAGATTAGGGTGGAGCTTATCAACCTCAGTTATTCATCTTACCTCTTGGAACTGGTTGCATATTTTTCCCAAAAAAATTGTGATGTGGAAGAGTGATGCGGTGTAACATCTTCATGCAGCAATACCGGCAGACATCTTCACTTATCATCGTTCATACTGTCTCTGTTCAGAAAATAATTACATAGCCTATTAAAAGAATTCAAAATGCATTCATTGTATTTGTCAAATTTTGATAGATGGTAACATTGCTAAAATGGAATTTTATTTTAAAATTATATTACGGGCCGCACGGCGGTCGATTGGGTAGCACATTGGCCTCACAGTCAGGAGGTTCAGGGTTCGAATCTCTGTTGGGCATCTCTGTGTGGAGTTTGCATGTTCTCCCCGTGCGTGTGTGGGTTTTCTCCGGGTACTCCGGTTTCCTCCCACATTCCAAAAACATGCATGTTAGGTTAATTGGCGACTCTAAATTGTCCATAGGTATGAATGTGAGTGTGAATGTTTGTTTGTCTATATGTGCCCTGCGATTGACTGGCGACCAGTCCAGGGTGTACCCCGCCTCTCGCTCAAAGCCAGCTGGGATAGGCTCCAGCATACCCGCGACCCTAATGAGGATAAGCGGCATAGAAAATTAATAAATGAATGAATATTGCATTATTTGGGCGAGAGGCGGGGTACACCCTGGACTGGTCGCCAGTCAATCGCAGGGCACATATAGACAAACAAACATTCACACTCACATTCATACCTACGGACAATTTAGAGTTGCTAATTAAACTAACATGCATGTTTTTGGAATGTGGGAGGAAACCGGAGTACCCGGAGAAAGCCCACACACGCACGGGGAGAACATGCAAACTCCACACAGAGATGCCCAACAGAGATTCGAACCCTGAACCTCCTGACTGTGAGGCCAATGTGCTACCCACTCGACCACCGTGCATCTATATTTGTGATATGAATATTTAATATAATATGTATATGTAATATGAATAAACAAAAACTATGCATAACGAGGATGAAATTCGAAGCAACTGTGCGTAAAAGACGCATTGCCAAATTTGTGGTCTGGCCCTTGGTACTTGTGTTTGCATGTGAGATGAACTTGTATTACCCAATTCATTATTCTCTGTTAGACAATCAAAGATGTCAATACGTTTGATTAACCGTTTATTTACAATTACCCACATCCATATCGAATCCACTGGCTACCGTTGAGGAGGAGGCGGAGGAGGGCAGCGTGACAGAGGCTGACGGGACAGTCAGTATAGATGAAAATGTATGTGCTGATTCAGATAGTAACTTTAAACAGTGGTTGTTGTGATTATTAAATGCATTCAAATGTGCTTAACATTGTGTAAACCGGCCTGTCGGATTTTGGTGTTGTGTGCGCCAACAGCCAAATTACCACTAGACCAGCTGTGATTCGCCTTGCGCCGAGAGTAGACCAGGTTGGAGCTGGCGAGCTTTCAGCGCACTTTCAACAAAGCCTTTTTTTCACAAAATTGTCACTATGCCAGGCTGAATTAGACTGCGCTTCCCCCTGCTGTGCCGACACTCCCATCGCGGCGTGCCTCGGTCTACCAAATTAACAAACTGTCTGAGCACGGTGTTACGCCGGACAAAACTACCACTGCACAGCCTGCACCAAGCTACGCAACCCACGAAGTAAGAGCCCTTGTTGTTTGTCCTTAAACCTGATTGGATGTTAATAGATGCAGTCAATGCAGGTGATTCAAATGGAAAATGTGTTGTCTTGCTGGAAATGACATAACCATCACATTAGAAAATCTCAAGTATTTTCAAGTCATTAAACTTTAAAATACCAAATACCAATACCAAAGTGATCAAATGTGATCCAAATTCTGACTAGAGTGTGACTTGAGTCCAAGTCACATGACTCGAGCCCACACCTCTACATAATGGGTGTTCTACAAACTGTACGGTGGTAAGGTTTTGTCAGTCAAGACCATTTTCTGCCATGTGTTGATCATGCGGCTCACAAGATATTTTCTCATATCATCTGGTCTTGATTATTTCATAATTTTTTTTTTTTATATTATTGACCTGCCAGGTTTAAACCATCTGTGCTAAAACAAATTGCCCCATCCAGGACAATAAAGAAGCTTTTTACATTGTTGTTTCACTGTTTTATCATCATTGCTACTTGCAAATGTGCCTCATCTTTAATATAAATACAGGTGAGGTAGTTTCAAGTTAAAATTCGGACTACTGATTGCTGCTTTGGTCCGGTGGCCACACCGCTATTAGTGGCTGCTCTGTGTGCTGGCAGCAGGGGCAGGTTTAGCAGACCTCGCTCAGGTTATCACACTTTCTGTATAGTCATTTGGGTGCTTTTTTTCAGATAACACAAGCAGATTTCTTGTTGTTTTTTGAGGGCATCGACAGCCGACAGTTTGCACATTTGATTTGCTCCGCATCACTTTGGAGATACACAAACCACCTCCACACAACCAACGTTGAGTAACTATCATTGGTCATTCTATTTACTTTTCTGGCAACTTACAAATGTGGAGAAAGTGGAGCAACAAAAGGTTGACTAAGATTGACTGTCACAGACATTTCCAGCATTTCCATTTTATTGCAATTACAATCATTAGAGAGGTGAAGTATGGTGCGCTGTTATGTGATAGATTTCAGAATATTGTGAGATGTTCTCATTGTAAGGTGGTACTCTGCAGTAATGGTGAAATAAACACAATATAATTGGTGATAGACTGAAAGTTGGATTGTGCCTTATCTGTTTACAACAATTTCTCTTGCCTTTTGGTGAGGCAAACCACTTGTTATTAGTCTGCATTGTGTCGCTGATAAAATGGCTGATTATTGCAATGAGGCAATCTGTCACTCTCATTTACACAAATCATACACTCCCACTCTGATTGCTGCTCCAGCACATTAATGCTGGAGCAAATGTCTCTGGCAGTCACAGCCACAAAGCCTAATTTCATCTGCATGCGCACTTGCACTACACACAAATAGGCCTACTCTGGGTTTCGCATTCTAACTAAACAATATGCACACTGGGGTATTTATTGCCCATCTGAGGATGTAATTATGCAGTTTTAGAGGGTGTGCACCAAAAGGAGGACTGTGGTGTGTGACATGTTATAGCAGTGATGCTTCTCAGACGGCCTGATTAGCTGCACAATGAGAATAGTGCAATGAAGAAGTGAGAAGAGACCTTAAAGATCTCCTGGTAATTAGACAGCACATTCACTTGACTTGAACTGCCGTGGAGTTAAAGATCTGGGCTGAGTAAGACAAGCATCCCGTGGGTCACATCATGGCTTGATTGGACACCCTTCTGGCCATTCAGAAGACAGATTGTCTGCTTAGATTGCATGTATGTTTTAGTAGTAGGAAAAGGCATGTTATAAATGCAGTGTTTTGAACTTTGATTCTATAGGGAACGTGAGCCGGGGTTAGACCTTTGTGAGACAGGTTAGTTTTACCCTACTGATGATGTGTTTTTGCACACATCTGCACATACATTCTTCTGGTTTATGAAAGATTCTCCTGTGTTACTTCTTCTTAAGTGTTCTTCTCCAACAGTTGATCATGTTTCCTTCTCATTACATTGTTAGTTATTCTGCAGGAGGTCCTAGTGTTTTTGGGATGTCAGTATCCATCAACAATGATTGTTTTTGAGACAAATGCTAAAAATGTCAAAAGCTCGTGGAAGCCACCAAACAAATACAAACAAGCTAGAGGCAACATATAGCTACACCTGCACATATAGGAGAGAACAAAAATTGCCTTTGCAAATATATTAATGCTCAGTTTTGTCAGAGAGATCACCTAAATACTGAACATATGACTGTTGGGGTCAGTGAGTGTATGTCACTAAGGCAAAATATATCTAATTTCTTATCAAATTAAACACACAAGAATCACAACTGTGAAAGATGTGACAAGATGGGTGTAAGTATTTATCGTCCAATATCAGCACCTTTTTACAGATTTGAGATGATCTCAAACAATGCCAAATGCTAGAGGCGGCCTAAGCTTTTGCATACTGTGGTATAAATCTGTTATTTGTTATCTGAGTGCAGGATAGCGGCTGGCTGATGGCTCGCTGATGATGTTTGCGTGCAATGAATACCTTCCACCTTGAGGCCAAGACTCAGTGTTGCCCTCTCATACGTGCTCAACCAACAGTACACAACCCAATCAGACGTGCTTCATCAAATGTGTGTGTCCATGTGATTCACGTGGTTGGTTGTGCTGCATGTGACCTTTGCGAAAGAACGGAAGACAAAAATCATGTAAATGGACAAGTGGATGAGCGGGGGAAGAGTGGGTGCTACATGTTAAAGTGTTTTGCAAAGTTAAAGATATAAGGTGCAGGGTCTGGAAAAAGATTTTTGGTGCAAACTATGGAATTGATGTTTAAAGCATAAAATCCAATGGATGGTTAACTCTTCAAGCTGAAGGACAACAAAAAAATTGTGTGTGGGCCACGTAACTTTTCCCTTCTCTGACGGGGGCCCAGGGTCAGTTCTGGACAGAAAAGTTTGACTATCACAGGGCTGCCTAAACGTAAACATTTACTGTATTGTTTTCCAGAAAGCCACACATAACCAAATATAAATAACCCTTTCCAGGATCTTCACAGGAAGAAAAGTCAGAACATAAATAATAACATAAATAAATAACACAATTTCTGAAATAAATAATAATCAAGTAACCCTCTCTGGGTTCTTCACAGAAAAAAAGCTTGTATTTGCCCTGTCTACACGTAGCAGATGTTTTTAAAACCAAATATTTCCCCTCTTTCCGTGTAGGAACAATTTCTGTCCGCACTGCCTCGATTGTTTCACAAAATTTCTGCCCTGTCGAGAGAGGGCGAGCTCATTTTGTGGCCAATGGTTAACCACAGCAATGACCACCGCATCGGCCATTGTAAGTGCCCCCTGGTGGTGGCCAATGCCATTCACGCAGTGGTTAAAATGAGTGCCGGGACACCTTTTTACTGGCATTTACTTGACTGTATTACTTTACTTGTGCAGTAATTCAATTACTCTTTTATTTTCTATCTTCACAATAGTTAATTCTTGTCTTTATTCCTCTTTTACAGTTATTTTAAACCGTTGCACCACGGCATCGGCCACGGACCACGGCATCGTGCATAATATTTGCATGACAATGATTAACAGTAACATTACAGTAATTTTCTGTGAAGTATCTTCACGGTAATTTATTGTAATTTTACAGCTGAGATTGTACACATAACTACAATACAGTTACCATTATTTGCTGTAATTTCACACCTGTTAATTACAATGTTGTAAGTGCAGAATTACAGTGCCTTGTTGTACATAAATCAGAGTAAATGGCCTGTAGTTTTACATATTTCCTGAAAGTAATGCAAATATTAGCCAATAATTAACTGTGAGATTACAATGTTGTAAATTTGACATGTTAACTGTGAATTTACCAAACTATCTGATGGGTACAAAACAATGACAACAATGCTGAATTTACCATTTGTATTGCTGTTCAAAAAACATGTTTTGAAAATATGCAACTTCATAAAATCAACGTCAACAAATGAACAAATAAAATCAATATCCTCCGTGTACAGTACTGCACATTTTCTTGTGCTCTAAACAAGATAATAGATGTGCAACGAGCAGAACGCTGAAAATACTCACTGTACTCTATACTTGGACATATTTAACTACCAAACAGACAGCTCTCATGGTAGAGCGGTACCAACAAGACGTATGACCAACTCAGCTCAAGTATGAAGGAAAGGACTCAGCGAGCTTGTTGCTGGAAGACGTGGTGAAATGGAGAAAGCAGTAAACGAGTGGAATGAAGTTAAGTCAAATTAAATTTGTTTGTTTTAGTTTGTTACTAGCTGTAACAGTAGACAGTGACACGATATTTGTTTAGCTGCAAAAGTAGAGAGAAATTGAATGCTAATGATAACAGACTACAATTCAATGTTTTTGTGTGATATTTTTGTGTTTTCATGATATCACCTGTAATGAACCAATTTTTTTTCTTGAAAGGCAGTGTATGGTTTATTTCTAGCAGCTAGAAGTATCAACATGAAATCCAGACATCAAGAATACCTTTGACAACCAGGCAAGCGAGGTAGCTCCACTGTAGTCTGCACATCAGCAGCAGTAGCACACGGCTGTAAAGTACAAACACATCAACATGACATCGACTCCTTTGGAATGGCAGAAGACAATGCAATTGTCTAAAGTAATTACAACCTGCTTTTTCTATTTTAATAACTTACATCATTCTTGAGCTTGACTGTTGTCTTGGCTCCCTAAAGTATTCCAACAGCAGCAGGAGGATACATGGAGCCTTAATTCCAGCTTCAGGATCACAACTTGTCAGGAGCTCCTTGATCCCATGATGATGGTCATGGTGCTGGAAGTACCGTAGAATTGTACTGCCTTTGTTGTTTAGGGCCTCTTGAAACCTGATAACCATACAGTAGAACATTGTTGAATAATTCAGAATTTAGTTGCTAAGCACCATATTTCAAATGTATAGTAGATGGTATAGCAGTATAACCCTCTGCATACTACACTACCCTCCCAAAAATGTACCTTACTGTCCAAATAGACTAAAAAGTCTTAAACGAGAGCAGGTTACATAGAGCAGTAAAGAATTTGGCATCACTCAAAAGCAAATGCAATTTCAAAATTGTTTAACAAATTGTTGCATCTCAGCAAGATATTTTCTTCTTATTTTGGTGGAATGAAAGTCATGTATTTTCAGCATCTTATTTAACTAACTTTGGCACTATCCAGCTAAATAATTAATATCATTCATCAATGATAACTTCATAGTGTTAGCAACGATGCTAACGTTAGCTAGATAGCACCTAGCTTAGCGCCTCTCACACACACGATGCAAATAGCTGCTTAGCTAACGCTAGCAGGAAATAATATTACTGTTAACAAGCTAATGTTACTATTCTCTCTGGCCTGGTCTCTCTTTTCAGTGGTATGGTTATAACATTTTCCATGGTTTAAATGAGGGCGCTAACCGAAGTTCTAGGATGAAATGTGTGCCTTTATGTAATTAGATGAACTTTTAATGAATTACTTTACTATGAATTTCTCACAGGGCTATTTTTAACCACTGTATAAACCATTAAAAAGGTACATGAATGTTTTCTCTTTACATTGGAGTACACATTTTTTTTAAATCTTTTTTAAAATATTTTTATATATTTTTTTTTGTGTTTTTTATTTTTTTTTTTTTTTTATATTATATATTTTATTTTTTATATGTTTTTTTGTTTTTTTTTTTTTTGTGTGCAGAAAGCTGATGGTTTGATTTAGAATAAATTGCTTTTTTTCAAATACAATATTTCTTCAACGCAATTGCAGTTTATTGACAGTGCCTAGTATGTGAGGGGTAACTACCACTGTTGCTATGGAGCCAAATAGCCAACTTCCATTGTAAAATTAACAGCGACGGAGACAAATATCTCATGTCCAACGTGAAACTAACTTCACCAGGTAAACAAGTGGGGAAACTTAAGGCGACGTCTGGTTGGAAGGAGTCCTGCGTAGCATGTCAAAAACAGTATAATTTGTTATCTTCCTATTGTGAAAATTCCCAAGGTCCTCTATTCTTTCGTACTGAAGATCATAGTGTCCGGAATTATTCCATTATCTGGAGCAGCCTCTGATATTTTGTAGATAATTTGTACGATAATTTGCACGAGGGTAAATAACAAAACCATTAAATAAATTAGGTAAAGTTACTACTGTAAGAATTAAAATTTCTTTCACAAATTACCCATGGCTCTGTTGACAACCAGTCATGCTTTCAACAGGCAAACGCTTCAGACAAACATTATCTCAAATAACTGAAGTATTGAAAGTATTGATATTTTCAAAATTACCCTTTTCAGGGCAGTTGCATTTTCATTTGATTAAACATCAGCATTTGTAGGAAAAGAAATGAGGCTCGTCCTCATATCAAAATGTTATTTTAAGAGGCACTAAAATCACAAGCATTTGATTAATCATTAAAGCGTGGATGCCACAATAGGCCAGCTCATATATTATGAATTAAGGTAAAATCTTGTTTTTTTTTAGAACTAGGTTCCCATGTGCAATTTTGGGATTAATGCATGCACAGTCTTACAGGAAGTAGAGCATAAAGCTGGTAGATCCCAATCCATCGCAACATAATGCTTATGTAAAATGATACACAGTATATTCAATCCACATTTCACAATTGGATGCTGCCTAATTCTATATAATCCCAAACAAGCTTCATTATCATTGCATGCGCCGCAAAGCCTCTACAGCACCTGGCCACCCTTCGACATTTCATCATTTTATCTCTGTGTTAACTATGCACATTATGTCACATCAGCTCCTCTTAATTTTCAATTATGTATTTCATAAAGCGGACTGCACATTTTGCCATAGTATGTGACCTACACTATTTATATTACGACTGGCACGCAATACTAAAACCTCAACCTGTTTAAAATTCAAGGTGTGTTCATGGATGTGCACAAACATGCATGAACACATACATGTATTTGTTCTTGTGTTTGTCTGTGTGTGTGCAAAATTGAGTGTTTATTGTACTTGTATTGTGCTTTTAAAGATACAGTATATACAAATACATAGAGTAGGTGGCTAACGCTAATCTGCATCCACTCGGGGAATGTGAGCATACGCATGCTCATAATCACATGATCAGGGGCTTCAATAACGGCTGTGTCCCTGATCTATCATTGTCCTTTTTATATCCTGCACTGCTCCAGGATTGATCCTGTCACGTCATTAAAACGAGAGCAATCAGGGCTCTGCAAACATTTTGTAATTATTATTCATACACTTGTTTTTATGGTGCAAGCTGCTGTAAATATAGCCCACTGCCGCACTATTGTTCCTTTTTGTCCCTCGTCACGCATACAAATTCATAAACACAAACTCTGCCCTCCCCAATTATATCTGTTTTTGTTGTTTTCCACTTCTTAGTGTGCAGCCCTGCAGGGTGGAGATAAAGTATCTTGATCGTCTTCTTCTTCTTGTGCATTCCCCCCAACTCATCATTCACTCCCGGTACCAGGGACCAACCGAGAGAGTGAGAAGCGGCACAAGTCTGAGGAAGTAGATGAGGAAAGGCATGGAAGGCAGAACAAAGGCATGTTGGTGATTTAGGAGATATGCCACTAATACACCTTAAGTAGTTTCGACTAAGCAAGGAGAATGAGCCTCTCTGACCTCTGCAGGCCAGGAAGAGTGATGGAGTGTGTGAGAACAGGGTTGAAGGTGCTGCAGGAAGTAGCAGCAATATACAAAAAAAGTATAATCAAAAAGAAATCCAAAGTCAGCAGAGGAGAGAAACAAGTGGAGTGAAAGAAAATGTGCCCATAAATGTAGGAAGATGGGTGATGCATCAAACACATAATAGCATCTATATACAGTATATTTGGACATCTTGAGTGGGTCAGGGTGAGTTCTTGAGGTGATTGAATGCTACACTTTTACAATCGGGAAATTTGAATCAACACTAATAGGGATAACACCTGCACTTTTTTAAAATGTGTCAGCGGGGCTTTGAGGGTACCACACCAGTAACAAAGCATTGTGCAACCATGTACCTGTCCCTTGCCACTTCATGGGTCATATTTTATGGTTTCACTCTATTATGATTTTTCCAAAATATATTAATAAATCAGGCTGTTTCATGGTTGAATATGGTCTATTATTAGTAAAAAAAAATATGCATATTGAAATATTTTTGGCTATATTAAGCAATTTCAAGTATAAAAATGGGTACATGTACTAAATTACGAATACAGTCATCAATCACTACATTGTGGTTTGAATATTGCGTTTTTTCAAAAATTAATTTATTGATAAATGTTATTGTTTCATGGTTGACTATGGCCTATTATTAATTAAATAACAAATATTTTTAAAGATAAAAATATTCAAAAGTATATTCCAAACACTACTATTTGTCAGTAATATTACATGGATAAGACATTACCTGCTTTAAGTCAGGCATAGATGAAGAGTCCGATGTGACATTGTTCTCCTCCATTGTTTTTGCCTTCATACTTTGTCCTTATTTCCCACTCAGTTTCAGAACTATTCTTAACTTTAGAATAAAAAAATTGGAGGTTAACTAGTTAGCTCGGTAGATGACTACAACATTGTTAAAGCGGCGGTTGTCTCTTGTGTCACTTCAGAGATCCCATAGCATGCGCATAAGCGGCGCCCAGTGTGAGGTCAACAAAGCTAGCAGTATTGCTGTATTGTATGTCTACGTATGGCTGATTAATGTTAGATTGGCTGCCCTGCTGATGTCAATTTTTTTCAAGTACGTTTGAGACACTACAACAACAAGGAACTTTCCCGATGCTAAATGTGAATTATTATGTCTTATTATTGCTTGTTATGTTTACTATATTAGATAATACGAGTATAAAGTTGACTGAAGAGGTGTTTTTTTATGTCTACATGGCTCTACTAATGTTAAAAATGTTTGTAGAAATCCAACTTTGCGGAAATTCTCATATTGTATTGTGGTCAGCGGTGGATGAGTGGGTAGCATGTTGGCCTCACAGTCAAGAGATCAGGGTTCGAATCTTTGTTGGGCATCTCTGTGTGGAGTTTGCATGTTCTCTCCGTGCGTGTGGGTTTTCTCTGGGTACTCCGGTTTCCTCCCACAATCCAAAAACATGCATGTCAGGTTAATTGACGACTCTAAATTGTCCATTAGAGTGTGAATGTGAGTGTGAATGTGTCTACCCTGCGATTGACTGGCGACCAGTCCAGGGTGTACCCCGCCTTTCGCCCAAAGCTAGCTGGGTTAGGCTCCAGCATACCTGCGACCCAAATGAGGATAAGTGGCATAGAAAATGGATGGATGGATGGTATCGTGGTCAGGGATGGCAACCATTAACCGTGATGAACAGTATTGACACCATATAATGCGATGTCTTCATACTGTATTTTCACATGAGATGTGCACTCGCTTGATAGCATACAGTGGTGTGAAAAAGTGTTTGCTCCCACCCTGAAGCCTCATTTGCCTCAGTTAATGTCAGTGTTCATAACTTCACCATAAGAAAAACAGTGGGGCAAAAACGGCCTCCATGGCAGAGTTTCAAGATGAAAACCACTGCTGAACAAAAAGAACATCAAGGCTTGTTTCAGTTTTGCCAGAAAATATCTTGAAGAGCTCCAAGACCTATGGGAAAATACTGAAAATATTGTGGTCTGGCGAGACAAAAATTGGACTTTTAAGTTACATCTGGTGTAAAAGTAACACTGCATTTCAGAATAGGAAAGGATCATATCCACAGTGAAATATGGTGGTTGTAGTGTAATGGTCTGGTGCTATTTTGCTGCTTCAGGATTTGGAAGACTTGCAGTGATAAATGTAACCGGAACGGATTTCTGCTAACTATTATCTCAGGCTGAAACCAACGTGGTTTCTGCAGCAAGACAATGGTCCCAAACACACCAGCAAGTCTAACGGATTGAATGGCTGAACTATGAATGAGTGGCTGAACAAAAAGAAAATGAAGACTTTGGAGTGGCCTTGTTGAAGTCCTGACATGAATCCTGCTGAGATGCTTTGGCATGACCTTAAAAATGTGCTTCATACTGGAAAACACTCCAATGTGGTTGAATTACACAGTGCTGTAAGAGACTCATTGCAAGTTATTGCAAACGCTTTAGCACAGTTTTTTGGCTGCTTAAAGGTGGCCCAACCAGTTTTTATGTTTAGGGGGCAATCACCTTTTCACACAGGGCCATGTTGGTTTGGATTATTTTTCTCCCTTAATAATAAAATGTTTCATTTAAAAACTGCATTTTGTTTTCAGTTGTGTTGTCATTGACAAGTATGGAATTTTTTTTTGATGATCTGTAACATTTAAATATGACGAATATGCCAAAAAAAGAAATCAGGAAAGAGGGCAAACACTTTTTCACACCAGCTTATATGTACTAGGGATATCCACAACATTTTAGACTCATTAGACAAACGGTCAATGACTTATTGACCATTTTGATTAGTTTTTTGACCATTTGACCATATTGATTAGTTGCTTGGTCCAACCCATGCACTTGCACAGATGTTCTGTTTCTGTCACGGTGGAGGTTGTATAGTCTTTTGTCCACCTCCCTGCCTGTTCTTCAGCTTCTTCCAGTTAGCATTCCTCGGTTAGTTTCGGTTTAGCAATTATAGATTTTTCCCAGTTTTTCCAGGTGCCTTTTGTGTTGCCTTGTAGTGTGCACCATCGTATTTTGTTGTTTTGTACTTTCTCCTTGGTGTTTTGGTGGAACTGCCATTAAAGAGACTATTTTTTTGCATCATAACTAGCCTCTCAGTCTTATTGGTATCCCGACCACCCTGTGGCGTGACAATGTTCTTGTCTGTCTCTTAAAAGTATGTTCCAAATTTTGTGGTAATTTGAATAAAGCAGAGGCGTACAAACTTTTTCCCACCAAGAAAGAAAGATGCAGGGGTTTTATATTCAAATTATAGTCAAATAAGCAATTACCCTTATACTATTAGGTAAAAACACACAGAATTTTTTTGTTCTATTTACAGTATCTATATAAATTTAGCCGTTAAGGAGAGACCAAACTGTAATTAAAATGCTGCTGTGTCAACGTCAGCTACTAGCAAATGTTTACGTTGAATCTTCACATTAAGAGAAAATTAAGTGTAATTTGTAGTAAATAAGTAATTTGTGGAGTTTCTGGTAAGACTGTTTACTTATATGTGAGAGACAGGAATTTATGGGTGCTTCACACGGGGAAACACGATTCAGAAATGGAAAGAGGAGGTACTGCAAGGAATGTAAGACATGATTGTGTGTCGCTGTGGGAAACATGATTGATATGTTAGTTGAGGTCCAATGACCCCCCCCCCAATTGTGCAGGTGTCATGTTTGTATTATGTCAAAGAAATGCCATTATTTACGAGATGCACTTGAACAGCACACAGGGGTTAGGAGGGCGTGCCATGGAACGTGAGAGAGTTGGATAAAAAGAAACCACGAAGTGAAGGCACGTCGGAGGGAGTGGAGCTGTTGTCGATCTGTTCGTAACTTTGTCGACGTGGAAATAAACACCCCTCGTGAAAAGAACACGTCACCTCTTTTCTGTGCCTACACCAGTGCAACATCATGGCGAGCCAGCCAGGAGAAGGGTTTTGACTGAACGTTGAGCGTGAGTAAGAGGCTTTCAGTTAGCGACCGTTAACAACTAACGTTAGCGCCCACGCGCGGGACTGAAGAAACCTTTCTCCTTAAACAACGAACTTGGAAAAAACATCAAGAAAGTAACTTTAGAGTACCTAAAATGGATATAGAAGCTTTGAGAGACCAAGTGACCGCCTCGCTGTGCCAAAAAACCAAGGATCAGCTAATGGGGAGCTGTAATTTGTTGAAGTACGGTGAGGCCGAGTCGTGAAGGGCGTTGGGAGTCATAAATGAAAAGTGGAGAGCTGAGCATTTACCTCACACGACCATCAGAGGCATAGATGAACTCATAGGACCCGAACCCCTAAATGCTGCCAACCAGACTGAAATACCTTTCAGTGGGTGGGTCCCGGTGGAGTTTAGACTTGCAGGTGCAGATTTTGCCAGCGACGGCCTTCTGGTACCTGTATTGGTCTCCAGTGACCCAAAGGTGGCTCAAGATCCAATAATAGGCTTTAATGTGATAGAGGAAGTTATTAATAAGCAAATGAAATGTATCACAAGCAACGATTGTGTGGTTGGCATTGTGAGTAAGGCTTTTGACATTCATCCTGTTTCTGCCGAAGTGTTTATCCAGCTCTTGCAAACCTACTAAACAGGGGGGGTAGCGACCCGGGTAAAAATAGGGCGAGGAAAAGTAGAATTGATCCCGGGTGAAGTGGTCACCATACGCTGCCACACTCGCATACAGGCGAAAGAAGACACTGCTATGCTGTTTTGTCCCAATGCAAGTCCAGCTTTTCCTGAAGGACTGCATATTCAAGAGGTACTGTGTAAGGTAAAAAAAAGGTAATTCGGCCTCTGTCCCAGTGACTGTTACCAATACCACAGGCCATAGTATCACCTTATGTCCTCGCGTGGTTTTGGGTCACACTGAGGAGGTAAAAGGAATATATCCGGCAGCCTTACAACCTAGAGAAACATCAAAAACTAGTAAAAGGACAGCCGATGCAGACGTTAAAGCTTCATCATTTCCGAAATATGACTTAACCGAGGCTTGGGACCCTCCTGTGGCTATAGATCACTTAACCAGTGAACAACAGTCGGCCGTAAGAACAATCCTCAGGGAGGAATGTCGTGCTTTTGCTAAACATGAAAACAATTTAGGCTGTATTCCGAGCCTCCGTATGCACATTCATCTAAAAGGCCAGACACCAGTCCAAAAGACTTACATTAGTGTGCCAAAAACCCCTGCACCAGGAAGTCAAGGCACACCTGCAGGTTTTAATTAACAAAGGGTGGGTCACAAGATCAAAATCGCCTTATTCTTCCCCCATAGTATGTGTGCGGAAAAAGTCTGGCGAGCTCAGACTCTGCGTGGACTATCGCGAACTAAATCGTAAATCAGTGCCAGACAGGCATCCTATTCCTAGGATACAAGATCTGCTTGATAGCCTCACCGGTAGCTCCTGGTTTACAGTATTGGATCAGGGGAAGGCTTATCATCAGGGGTTTTTAGACGAAGAGAGCCAGCCACTCACGGCATTCATTACGCCCTGGGGTTTATACCAGTGGGTTAGAATCCCTTTTGGACTGAGCTCGGCCCCTGCAGAATTTCAGAGAAGTATGGAGGAGTGTCTCTGGGGGTTACGTGATGACATTTGCCTACATTATCTTGATGACAATTTGGTTCATAGTAAGTCATTTCATGACCATGTTGAACATGTGAGAACAGTCCTACAGAGATATCAACAACATGGGGTCAAACTTACAACGAAAAAGTGTGAGCTGTTCAAACCCAAGGTCAGGTTTTTAGGCAGGATTGTGTCAAAAGCGGGTCACAGTATGGACCCAGCAGAGATCGCCCCGGTGTTTTCACTAAAAGAGAAGAACCTAATACCGTGGGCGAGGTCAGGCAAATGCTGGGGTTCCTGTCTTAGTATTGGTCTTACATCCAAGACTTTTCACGTGTTGCCAAACCTTTGTACGACCTGCTGGCAACCCCGCCTATACCAACTCCGCAGAATTTGAAAACTCAGAAAAAGACCAAAGGGAGAAAAAAACAAACGACTGAAGGCCAGTTGCCTTTTTCTGCGCCGGTTACCTGGACTGACACTCATCATCAAGTTTTTGGTTACCTGGTTGATAGACTGTCAAATCCTCCTGTTTTAGGGTATCCAGATCTGAACCAACCCTTTGTGTTACACACTGACGCCTCTCAGGCAGGATTAGGAGCTGTACTCTATCAGCGTAGTGATGGTAAATTAAGGGTTATAGCATATGGTTCCAGAACATTGACGCCACCAGAGATCACATGCATGCAGGCAAATTGGAATTCTTAGCGCTTAGGTGGTCTATCTGTGAGCGGTTCAGAGACTATTTGTTTCATGCACCTTCTTTTGTGGTTTATACAGACAATAACCCACTTACTTATGTAATAACAACAGCAAAGTTGAATCCGTCGGGTCAGCGTTGGGTAGCGGAACTTGCAGATTTCAATTTTACCATAAAATACAGACCAGAGAAAACAAACTCAGATGCAGATGGGTTATCCAGAATGCCTATAGGCTTCGAGGGCTATATGAGCCACTGCACACAGACAGTCAGTCAGGATGCTGTAACAGCTACACAACAGGGGATCCTCGTGCAACAAGGAGAGCAGACTCCTATGTTCAGTGCTGTCTCTTTTGATGCTCTCCAGCAGCAGACTGGAGCTGAGAGACTGTTGGACACTATTCAGCCAATACCCAGGGAGGAGATTTGTGCAGCTCAGCAGCAAGACCCTGTAATATGGAAAATGTACCGGTATGTAAAGCAAAAGAGAAAACCGGCTGCACACGAACTAAAAAATTAGAGTTCTGAGTTCAAGACATTGGTCAGAGAGTGGAGTAAGCTTCACATAAGGGAGGATGGGACGTTATTCAGGAAGACGCAGCACAGAAAACAACTGGTTCTCCCTGCGGTGTATCATCCTCTCGTCTTCCAGGAGCTACACAAACAGATGGGTCACTTGGGATCAGACAGAACCCTGCACCTTATTAGGGACCGGTTCTTTTGGCCCAAGATGCAAAGAGATGTCGAGCATTTTGTTTTAAATGTTTGTGTTTAAAGAAAAGAAAGCCAAATAGACAAGCTCGTGCCCCCATGCAGAGCATTGGAAGTACTCACCCCTTCCAACTAGTGTCAATTGACTTTCTGCACCTTGAGCAATGCAAAGGTGGCTGTGAATATATTCTTGTGGTCATGGACCATTATACTCGCTTTGCTCAGGCATATGCAACGACCAACAAAGCTGCTAAGACTGTGGCAGACAGACTGTTCAATGACTTTTGTCTAAGATTTGGTTTCCCTGAAAAACTGCACCACGACTTGGGGAGAGAATTTGAAAACAGACTGTTACACCATTTAAAAGAACTCTCAGGTGTCAAAGGGTCACATAAAAGCCCTTATCACCCACAAGGAAATGGGCAGGTAGAAAGGCTTAACAGGACTCTCCTGTCTATGCTGAGAACACTAACTGAGGAACAGAAAATGGACTGGAAGAACCACCTCCCCAAAGTCATACATGCCTATAACTGTACTGTTAACGAGGCCACAGGTTACTCCCCATTTTACCTGCTCTTTGGTAGGTTGCCCAGGCTGCCAGTGGATCTTCTGTTTGGCATTGAGCAAGAGAACAGTTCCGGTCCATACCAAGACTATATGGATAAGTGGAGACACAGGATGAGTGAGGCATACAGCATCGCCTCCAGCAATGCGGCAAAATCAGCTGATCAAGGTAAAACACAATATGAGACAAGAGTTCATGGTCCATCACTCCAAGTTGGGAGCCGTGTTCTAGTAAGAAATGTGACAGAGAAGGGGGTACCAGGAAAAATCCGCTCATATTGGGAAGACAAAATTTCTGTCATCACACGTCAAAAAAGTGAAGATAGTCCCGTGTTTGAGTTGGAGCCGGAAAATGGCAAAGGCAGGACAAGAGTGCTTCACAGAAATCTGTTATTGCCCTGTGATTTTTTGCCACTCACACCGGATGAGAAGACGTTACAGGAAACACAAACAAAGAAAAGACATTTGGACAAGAAGAACAAAACACATGTGACACAGGTGCCACAAACAGGCAAGGAAGAGTCAGATGAGGACTTGTCTGATGTTGTGTTCTCTTGGGCGGCCCCGGAGTTCCACAAGGATTCTGCCCTAAATCTTACTGCCTCTGAGTTCGTCCCACAGACAGCCGATGATGTTCTAGAACATCAAGGGCCCCAACAAATGACTGAAGATCCACAAGACCGCGTTCCACAAGAAACTCGGAGGAGGGAGTGGACACTGAGTGAATAGAGGATGTCGACACTGACTCAGATGGTGATGGGACTGAGGAGATAGAGCAGATAAGGTCGTATCCCAAAAGACAGCGGAAGAGACCACATACTTTAACCTACCATGCCATGGGTCAACCAAGTTTCACAGAGAGAACAGTAGCTACTCGTAGTTTGAATGTTAAGGCTTACTGGTTACCTTGGTAAAAAACAACAAAAAAATAAAAATAAAAAACGTTTTCCAAAACGCGCTTGTTCCCTACCAGAGACCAAATGTACCCGGTTGTAACACATAAACAGAGGGGCGAGCATATATGTGTGGTAATGATAAATGTTTTTTTCGGTTGTTAATGAACGTGTGAAAGAATACATTGCTGAGTGTCCTGGTTCACAGAGGTATGAATGTGTTGAGGTACATTTATTGGGCGCGTAACAAAGACTGGAAGGGTCGATGGTATACACCACTGCAGTGCACAGTAGTGGTGGATTACTATACAAAGGTTGTACTTTTGGGTACAAGGTCCATTTCATACTGTGTGATCTATGGGTAAATTGCAGGGTGCATGTTTAATGACGAAACGGTCTATTTTGGATGTCGAGACGACATCTCATTAGTAGGGGAGAGTGTGAAAGACATAGGAATTTATGGGTGCTTCACACGGAAACACGATTCAGAAATGGAAAGAGGAGGTACTGCAAGGAATGTAAGACATGATTGTGTGTCGCTGTGGGAAACATGATTGATATGTTAGTTGAGGTCCAATGACCCCCCCCAATTGTTCAGGTGTCATGTTTGTATTATGTTAAAGAAATGCCGTTATTTACAAGATGCACTTGAACAGCACACAGGGGTTAAGAGGGCGTGCCATGGAACGTGAGAGTTGGACAAAAAGGAACTACGAAGTGAAGGTACGTCGGGGGGAGTGGAGCTGTTGTTGATCTGTTCTTAACTTTGTTGATGTGAAAATAAACACCCCTCGTGAAAAGAACACGTCACCTCTTTTCTGTGATACACCAGTGCAACATATAGGTCAAGCAGGGTACACAAGTGAAAAAATCTGATGTATGGGTAATCAATGCTTTTCTTCTCGAGTACCAGTACTCAAAGAGATGTCCATTCAGCAATACTTGCTGCACCGGATGTTAGCATTTTATTTTCAAAAGACGAGCCAAACAACCATCACAGACGGTTGAAAACTTCTTCTATAGTTACAATATCACATTATACTTTGACATTTGTGCTGTAAGGAATGTGCAAATGCTTAACATGAATTTAGCTTGGGGCCGCATGCAGCCTCAGCGCACATGCAGATGTGCACAATTTAAATAATTATTTTTTTAAATCCAATCTTCTCAAATGTTTTTTTTTTTTAACAAAATAAGAGACAAGGAGCTTGGTGTAAACAAGTTGTATAACTTTCCTCGGGTACATCCATTCTTTGGTAGTCAATTGTTATGGAACATACTGTACTGTTAACTCTCTCTACAAAACTACTAATAAAGCAATCAACAAATAAACAAATAACTAGTAACTATTTAAATCAGTAATACATTTCAGCTTTCAGTTAAATTGTACAGTTCTTAAACCTCTGTCAATGTTGGTTTTTTTTTAAATGGCTTTTCTTGCCTACTTTTTACTCCTAGGGACCAGGAAGCCCTTCTTCTCACATCTGAGAGGCTACGCCGTGAGGTTTAAAAAAAAAAAAAAAAAGAATCCATCAATGCGATCTGTATTCTGAACCAGACCAGACCACAACCAGACGACACATGCTGTGCGCCGCAACCCCCATCTACTGTCATGCCAAGCACCTTTTCTTTTTTCTATTTAACATGAGAGCGGATGAGGGCCATGACCCGCGGCGCGCTCAGCCCGACTACCCCACTCTCGAGATCCCACCCCCACGCAGATCCGACAGGACTCAGACCGCAGACCACACCAACGAGTTCCCCGCAGTTCTTTTATTTTGTCGGGCACCATCACTTTGTTCGATTTATTCGGAGAGGGACACCCTATACACGTAGTATGATGTCACACTGGGCAGCAACTTAAAACACTTTTTTGGACTTGAACAGCGAGCTGGGATGAATGTCCGCGCTTACCTAGTCAGGCACAGAAGAAAAACCTCCATAGCAACGCTGTGTTAATTTTTACTCATTGAAAAATGTTTCTCTTCGTGCATCAAGCCCAGTCAATGTCACGCCTCTGAGAGCGTTATACCCCCACCGTGATTGGTTGCTTCGTCAGCCTCACGCACAACACTGTGCCATTCGTATTGTAGCGTTGCAGGGAGCACTTCCTGCTTCCCAGTGTCCTCTGCGGTCTTACAAAGGCCTGTTTATGACACCTTGAGTTAAATGGTCATGTTGGCATCCCGTGATTCCGCTTCTGGGATAAACTTTAATCTTATTCTTCTCATAAATACATACTTGCCTCTTCTTTACTTCCTCGTGAGGGCCGAATTAACATGATTTTTTTCATATAAAGATGGGTGCCACAAAGCATCGTTTTGAGGGTTTGAGACCACTGCTTAAGATGGACAATAAATGATGCATTTCCAACTGAGGTTTGCTATGTGGAGGCAAGCGGAAATGTTTTTTCAACCCCTAGAAATACTTTTCCAAGCCTTTTATAATTGTTCTGTTTCTCTAGGTGTTTTGTTTGAGTTATTTGGATTGTAAATGAAAACGAATGATGGTTTGCCTCTGTTTTGAGATGTTTTTTGGAGGGTGTCTATATTTGAACAGCAACAGTGAAGAGCCTGCTGGGTGCCGCCCACCCCCCAACCCCATGTAGTCGTAATAGTTTTGAGGAGGTTCATTTTCTCTTCCTGGGATCGGCAGGGTTGCATGATGCATCATCAAAACACCATTTTTGTAGCATCATTTCATGGTAACTCAGCGTGACCCCCCCTCCTGCGATTAAAGCGGTCTCTAGAGGTTCCTAAGGGGGTGTCATCACAGTCGAGGCGCTTCCTAGTGGCGGGCAGGTGAAGTGCGTGCGCCGCGGGGGGTTTAAAAACCGCGCATGCTGAGGAGCTGCGCAGAGTATTAAGGAGCTACACGGAGAGAAGTTCATCCTCTGTAGAAGTCTACTGAAAAGAAGGGAGAAGCAGCAGAAATTGAGATGGCAGCCCAGACTCAGCAACCTCACTTGCACTTGGCCGAGCTCACTGCAGCCCAGTTCATCGACATCTGGAAACATTTTGATGCAGACGGTTAGTGACGCCATTTAAAAGTTCATTGCATTTTTGCAGGAAATATGGCTTTAGTCTCTTTCCCCTGACATGCTCGTTTAAGTACATATTAGAGCGAGAAAACACTTACTCTATTGTATAAGGCGTGCATGATTAATGTCAGTCTTGGTTGACATTTGAATGTTTTGTACTATCAAATAACATTATATGATCATTTTTAATATTTATATGATTTAAATGTCATACTGTGGTTCAATGAAGTATTTAAGACTGAAGGAGAAGTGAGGGGGAACCGAGCTCGTGGAATATTTATAAAGAAGAGGAGTGAGTGAAAAAATGACTGTAAAGAAAAGAGGAAGAGGGGGAGCTAGAGAGAGTATGGGGTTGAGGGGACTAACCAAGAAGAGAGTGGGGGTGTGTCACTGTAAAGGATACAGTGAACCTCTAACATGATGATAAAAAGATAAAAGTTAATCCATTTATGTTTATTTTAGGCACGATATACTTAAAGAAATCAAATATGTATAACATAAATTGTATGTCTATATGTGGAGTTGCTATGTCCGTGTGTCAAAATGCCAAGCTCTCTGTCGCTAAGGGACACTCATCTGATTTCCATGTTCCAGCATTAATTCAAAGATGACCTTCCCTGGTGTTCTGTGTTGTTGGAAAAATAGTCTTTAAATCTAAGATAATCCCAGACCAAGGATTAAGGCCCTTGTAGAGCCTTCACAATCATATAAATGAGCATGAAAATGTTAGTACTGCAGTCAATAGGGAATGTTCTACAGGTCAATCTACTTGCTATATACTATATAGGCACCTCATTTTATCACAGCTGATCTACCTAAGTCTTACTCCACTGGATCCGGCTGCAAAGTGTGCTAATGAGGCCCTCAAGGGTCACAAGGTAGAAGAAAACTTCCATGGTACTTGTTTTTTTTTCCTAATTGTTTTGCTTTGCTTTTCAATTCCAATGCAAGCTTAATGTAATTCCAATTAACAGCTGCCACATTAATTTATTTAATGACTCTGAATATACTGGCAAATAGCAAACTAAGGAGGCACGTGAAGCACACCTTTACAGTCTAATCAATATCAGTGCAGGGCTCCATCCATCCGTTTTCTATGCTGCTTATCAGGGTATTCAATACAATAATATATGTACTGTACAGCAAATTCTGCATTTACAGAGATAATAAGCCTTAGTTGTGATTGACATCTTTAGGGTTGTATTAATTTTAAAAATATGTTAATTATTGTAATTGAGGTTGGCAGGGGTGTTTGCAGATTGTTGTTAATAACTTGTTCTAAAATGTCAGAGGAAAACCGTTTGAAAACCAAATGAATTATTCCCATTAGAAATAATATAAATCCAATTCATTCGTTTCAGACAAACCAGCACATTTTATAGAGAATAATTAAACATATCTTTGTGCAGAAAACATTGTTGAATACAGATATATGACAAATTTAATGGATAAATGTACTTTTACTGGAGACTAGCACTGCCATGTGGCTGCTGTTTCACTACAGTTTGTTACAAACTGTTAGTCTCACTATTAGTTATAGTGCATGTCTCTGTTAAATTGCAACCTGTGTTAACTCAGTACCCTTACAGCCATACTTTTCTACTAGTTTTTTCTTGCGTTTCTCACATTCCTCATCAAAGTTCTGCCTCTTGCATCTTTTTTTATTCTTTACAAATAAAAAACACAGATCTGTCAAACACTTAGAATCTCAAAAAAGCAGTGTGCTTGAACATACAGTATTATCAGCTTACTTTGCTGTACTTGAAATGAGGAAGTAAGCACATTTAGGAGTTGTTTATTGTTGTATTCTGTGAGTGATTAGAACTAGGTTTTTAACATCTTTCTCTGAAAAAGATTGACTGTAAAAATGTTGCAGTAGTTCTGATGCATGAGGCCAAAACTTTGCAATGAAAGACAAATTAAATGGCTGATGAATTTCAACAATTTCAAAGCATGTTTTGGTTATGATTGGGTCTGCTGTGTTCCAGCAGTGATTTGTTCTCATCGCTAAGGGCAGATGGTGCCCCGAACACGTATCGTGTCCAGATGAGGCAAGGAGGTGAAGGGAAAGGGGGGAGGTGTATGAGAATAATCACAAAGGAATTGAGATTGGATGAAACAGATGAAAATAGTGAGGGGTGTGGCTAAATCTTGACTTTACTGTATATTCCATACGTAGTGCTGAATCAAGTCATACTCATCATCCTTTCTTGCGGGCAAACCAGACAAGTAAATGATGTATAATCCCTGGTCATCTGACTCATCCTCCTAATTACGGAGAAAGAGGGACTGAATGCCCCAATAAGCATCAATCTGACTGCCCACTTTCACTCTTTTAGTCAAGAAAACACTCTTATTACACACTCCAACTGCTCCCAAGTGCTGTGATTCATTTCTTCCGCTACAGCAACCCTGCTACTGCAAATGCCACTTTGACATGAAATATCACATTGTCAACATATTATGATGTCAACACCATTGTTGTTCTCTTGAGCCTTCACTTACTTGCTTTTTATTTACATTTAGAAATAGAATTTACAATGTGTTAATAAGGTCATCTGGTGACTTAACTTATGTCTATGTTGTCTATATTGTATTGTTGTACTATTATTGTAGATTAGTTTACACAAACATTTATGTAAATTTGTTTTCAATACTGGTAAGATCCGGTACTCGATCAACACTGGAAGCTTTTTCTCCTGTGAACTACTTTGATACCCCAAAATTCTCCTCAACTCTAACATGCCAATCAAAACTGCGGAAGACTCGTAATTCGCTCTGGATGTAAGTGTATCACTCACCGGTGTCGCTGGCCACAGCTGCTCGTTGTCTCCTCTGTGCAGGGTTTTGTACATGTATGAAATGAATTTCTCCAATCACGGTTGTTTTTGCCTCCCGTGTGTGCAGCCCATAACTTACAAAATTGCAATAAGTATGTGGCCAACATCTTAGCACCCATGGTGAACAAAACAACACAATTAATCCAAAAATCATTGGACTTGGTTGAAAAAAATGAAACTTAAAAAATTAAACTATAGTTTCATTCGATGTTGCCTCCGTGTTCAATTGTATTTCAACCCAGGACATCTTACATCTTGACCACACCTTCTGAGACAGACCCACACTTAACCCAGAACAACTATGCCTTTTGCTGGGACTTTGCCTCAGTTCAACATATTTTTAATTCATGGGAACTAGTTACAGACAAAAGCACAGTTGTGCTATGGCTTCATCAGTATAAACCATTGTGGCTATTCTCTACGTGAAGGACATGGAAAGGGGGGTTCTAAACTCTCTTAAGGGAACAGCGCCAAATCACTGGGACAGATATGTGGATGACACATGGGTTGGTGTTTACAGAAAACACCCATATACTGACCAATACGTACTTTGACTCAAACCACCCTCTGGAACACAAATTGGGCGTTATCAGAACCCAAAGCCACACAAAGCTGATAATGTTCTCATCTGCACACTGGCAAAAGAGAAAGAGCACAAGCACCTAAGGGATGTCCTCAAAACTCGTGATTACCCTAGCTGGTTGTTTGTAAAAAGTGCATATTGTTTCAGAAATAACAAAAGCAAGTTGGATGAGGAAGAAAAGAGTAGGTAAATCAGGTGATCCACACTCTGCTAACCAGCACTTGTTGAACATGCATTTCTCTTTGAAAGACTGAGGAACATAGGTTAATTGATACATTGTTCATAAGAACAGCGTACTTTGATTAAAAAGGTGATTGGAGAGGGAAAACCTTATGAAGAGGTGCAAAAAATGTTTGGCTGTTCTGCTAAAATGATCACAAATGCCTTAAAATGGAGAGCAAAACCATAGACAAGTGGCAGAAAACGAAAGACAACTATCAAAATGGATTGAAGAATAACTAGAATGGCAAAGGCTCAGCCAATGATCAGCTCCAAGATGATCACAGACAGTCTGGATTTACCTGTAAGTACTGTGACAGTTAGAAGATGTCTGTGTGAAGCTAATCTTTTAACAAGAATCCCCCGCAAAGTCCCTCCTGTTAAAAAAAATGCATGTGCAGAAGAGGTTACAATTTGCCAAAGAACACATCAACTGGCCTAAAGAGAAGTGGAGGAACATTGTGCAAGCTGATGAGAGTACATTTTTTCTTTCTGGGTCCAAAGGCCGCAGACAGTTTGTGAGACGACCCCCAAACTTTAAATTCAAGCCACCGTACACAGTGAAGCCAGTAAAGCATGGTAGCGCAAGCATCATGATATGTGCATGTTTCTTTTACTATGGTTTTGGGCCTATTAATGCATAGCAGGCATTATTGGTCAGTTTGCATATGTCAAAATACTTGAAGAGGTCATGTTGCCTTATGCTGAAGAGGACATGCATTTGAAATGGGTGTTTCAACAAGACAATGACCCCAAACACACTAGTAAACCAGAAAAATTAATGTAATTAATTAATTAATCTAATTGCCCAAATGCACAGCCTTAAGAGTGTGCATTTTATGAATGCTGGGTCTTGTTTGTTTTCTGAGAATCTACTGCACCTACTGGAAACTTGTTTGCCATGTAGCAAAATAATTATACTAACAAAAGGGATTAATCTGGTTAGTCGGATTGTTCTGCTATTATTTTGAACACTACTGTATATATATTCTACTAGTAGTGAAAATGTATGGACTGGAGACAGAAGCATGCAAGGTTTGTGTGTTGCAAGGTAAAAATACTTCCACAACCTTTCATCAAATGAGAGTTTGAAGCTATCTGAACAATGTATAACCCTTAATTTGTTTCTCTGGTGTTGGTTGCAGGAAATGGTTACATTGAAGGGAAGGAGCTGGAAAACTTCATCAGAGAGTTGGAGACCGCCAGACGAGGAGCAGGCATGGTGAGTGTTTCTCCAGTGCATTTCCCAATACCAAGATTTTCACAAGAAATGCTTTAGGCTGCCTTGGCACATCTCTTGACACAATAAAGATGATATGACTGTTCATAAATGCTATACTGCAGAGTTACCTGTTTTAGATATAAGTCAAGACTTGACTTTTATTGACTTTGGTTAGTGGTAATATGAATAAGTTGAAGTGTTTGCAAGAAATAATACACTAAATAGAAAACCTGCTTTGGGGAGTACTTATTTTTTTCCCTTCTGATAACCAGTTTTTGTTGTTTGTGGAATGGATTACAGTAGGGTTTACCATTTACCATGGGCACCTGAATGGGTACCATAAAGGACCAATAGCTCTCATGTGGGTGGAAAATTGTACCTTAATTAATGTAATATAAAGCTACATTTATGTTCTACAGTCGCTTTGTGGTTCATATTTCTCGCCTTCCCTCTATCAAGGTTTTTAAAAATATATATTAATTAATAAATCATATCGCTCTATGCCAGTATTAGTAAAAAAAAGATGCATATTGAAGCAAATTTTACATATTGTTTGCAGAAAGTATTTAATTTTCAAACAAGTCTTATTTATGTCTTAAATGGCTTATTTTCTGATTTTATGTCTTCGATGCCTGCTATGTTTGGTGAACCACACAAATGCCAAATTTGGCATAAAAGGCACAATAATCCCCAATAAAACATGGACTTCTGTTGCTGCATTAAACTCATCTCTGAACCACTGACATCACTTCCTGTCTGCTCGCCACTTATCTCCCCTAGTAAACACATTTATAGTGACACACATGAGCACGAGCCTTATTTATGTCTGAAATGGCTTATACAGTGATCCCTCATTTTTCGCGGTTAAGGGAGACCAGAACCCCTCGCGAAAGGTGAAAAGCCCGAAGTAGGTGCAAATTGTTGCATTGCCCTTGCCATGTTGCACAATTGTTGCAGGTTCTCCAGGGTAAGGCCACGCTTTTCAGTTTCTTCTTCGTCTTCCTTTTCGTTTTCTTCCTCACTTGCAGACTTTGTTATCTCAAGGAGGTCTTCGATGAGCTGCCGTGATGCGCAGCCAATCAGCTCACGGGATAAATCCTATCATGCTCTAATTGGTCAATCCCGCGCCGGGAACCAATCAAGCGCCTTGTATGAGTGCCCGTGACATGTACTGTACAGTACAGGCATGTACAAAGCCTCTGAGTCAAGTCATCTCCTTGTATGGCATGCTGGGAAATCTTCTTTTTTGTGCATCAACATGAAACAACAGGTCTTTTACACAGTATGACTGCCGATGTGGCTGTATTTTTTCATTGTTATTTTTTTTGATGATTTTTTTATTTATTAATATTTTGGAAAAAACCTGCAAAGCCGCAAAACGTGAAGCGCATAGTGGCACTGTATTCTGTTATGATGTGTACTATATTGCTTAATACAAGTGTAATAATGACAATAGGGGTCTTACTTCAAGTCTAGAGGACTCTAGCAATGTGAAAAACATTTAGTATTTAGAAGTATTTAGATTTGTATTTAGAAGGTTGTAAACATGTTTTTTATGGTCTAACTATAAAAATATTCTATTTATTTAAAAAAGGAATCTTACTTTGCGGAAGTTCACTTATGACGGATGGGTCTGGAACCGAATTACCCGCGATAAATGGGGATTACTGTATTCTCAGCCAAAATATCTTGAGTACATGTTAAATACGTACACATACTGTAGTAGAAAAATGTTCTGTTACAAAAGCTCATTATGTTTTTTTTGTATGTTTATTTTTAATACAAGCACTATATCTTCTTACCTGTCATTGCTTTAATGCAGGATCCCTCACATGCCGCAATCAAGGAAAAGATGCGTGAGTTCATGGCCAGTTTCGACAAGAATTCTGATGGGAGGATTGAGATGGCCGAGGTGACCACCATGATGAGACTTAGTTGTAGGAATGAAGACAATAATAGGTCATATTTTTCTCTATTTTTAGTTGGCTCAGCTTCTTCCCACAGAAGAAAACTTCCTGCTTTGTTTCAGAGAGTTTGTGGGATCCAGTGCTGAGTTCATGGCGGTAAGAACCAACATTTATTATGGACAAAAGTCTTAGGACACACATTTTCATGAAGTGTTCGTTTCAAGTTTGCCATGTTCAAAGCACAGTTTATAGGAGCATAATTGCATGAGTTTGATGTGGAAAAACCCTTTGGTATGGCCCAGACCAGAGATGGTGAGCCAGCAGCTCATTTACCGGGTCAGATCAGTGACCTCTGTTCTCACAAATGGAAAACAAATACCAAACATCAACTTGACCAATACCTTTGTTCGTATTGGGTCTTGGCTATCTTTTATTTTTTTTTACTAAACGTCATATATTTCAGAGTTGCCATGGTGAGAAAGGATCTAAAATCTGATAAGTTACATTACTGCTGGGGTTCTCAGTTATTTTCTGTCTTTTTTAGAAAAAACCTGGTCAGGTCCTCCTTAAAGTGTATGGTGTGATGTTCATACTGCTCTTGAGCATTAAAAGCTATTCTAAGACAAGCATACATTATGGATGGACCACTGCCTCCAGCAGGGGAAAGGCAATGTGTTTTACTGTGTGTGTATATGCGTACAGGGAATTAGACATCCATCTTGAACAAATTCTATATGTAAACAATATCTCATTGTCGCTAACCTTTCCACTTTCAAAGACTGTTTTAAAATGTTGTTGAATTTGCAGAAACTGCAGCCTGACTTCATTTATCCCTTGCAGGCATGGCGGAGGTATGACACTGACCGCAGTGGATACATAGAGTCAAATGAACTTAAGGTAATTGTTCTGTTACCATACATTAAATGTTCAGCTCATCAGATTGATAAAACAGTCGCTGATGTTTTTTTTAATTGTCTAAATTAAATCTGTCTGTAAATAAATTAGTATTTTATTTACAGTGACATCGACTGACCTTGCCAACTCTATTCAGGGTTTCCTGACAGACCTGCTGAAGAAAGCTAACAGAAGCTATGATGAAAAGAAGCTGCACGAGTACACACAAACTATTGTGAGTATTGTTTGGCAAATGCATGCTATTGTTGCTTTTTTCTGCTTTTGATCTAGCCCCTCTCTTCAAATGGCATTGCATTAAATCGTCTGTTCAGCTGTGATATTAAAAAATGGCAACTTTGTATAACACAAAAAATAATCTGCAAAGGCATTTGCAGATTAGTGTTATCAAATTTTTATCAAGTAAATTTGACCCTTATGTGCAAATGTAGTGGTACAGAAGTGCAGTGCATCATTCTGAGAGGTCTTTTGCAATATCATGCTTTGCAATTGTTGCAATGCATGATATTGCATAATTGCATAATTAATTATAATTGCATAATTATTTATGTAAAGTCAGATCTTTGTGATACAGTCCCAATTGCTAATGCAGCAAGTTCACTGAGTCATTAGCATGTGCTCAGTTGAAGCACTTCCGAATGCACACATGTAATAAAGATGGAAATTCTTGTTCTTTTGGCTCTGTGCACTATAAAGAGCCGGGTCTTTTGGCTCCCAAGTGGCTCCTCAGATTTTCTTTCTTTTTTGTGGGTAAAAAGTAATTACTAATGCAAAAAATACATTATGTCAAATGTTTATTATTTAAATGGATTTAGTTAACCCCACCGTGAATCACCACCTTACCGCGGTGGAGGGGTTTGAGTGCCTGAGTTATCCTAGGAGCTATGTTGTCAGGGGCTTTATGCCCCTGGTAGGGTCTCCCAAGGCAAACAGGTTCTAGGTGACAAGCCAGACTAAGAGTGATTCAGAAGACCCCTATAAAGAAAATCAAGAGGAGTGACCGTACCTCGCCCGGACGTGGGATACCGGGGCCTCACACTGGAGCCA
>QODF01000216.1:518061-650151 GCA_024372805.1 Oostethus manadensis | reverse complement strand
AGCTTGTTTCCGGTGAACGTTGGCCTCCGCCAAGGCTGCCCTTTGTCACCGATTCTGTTCATAATCTTCATGGACAGAATTTCTAGGCGCAGTCAAGGTGTTGAGGGAGTCCAGCTTGGTGACCTTAGGATCTCGTCTCTGCTATTTGCAGACGATGTGGTCCTTATGGCCTCATCAGGCTGTGACCTTCAGCGTTTACTGGAGCGGTTTGCAGCTGAGTGTGAAGCTTCTGGGATGAGACTCAGCACCTCCAAATCCGAGGCCATGGTTCTCAGTCGGAAACGGGTGGACTGTACCCTCCGGGTTGGGAGTGAGGTCTTGCCTCAGGTGGAGGAGTTCAAGTATCTCGGGTTCTTGTTCACGAGTGAGGGAAGGTTGGAGCGTGAGATCGACAGACGGATCGGTGCAGCATCTGCAGTAATGCGGTCGCTGTACCGGACCGTCGTGGTGAAGAGAGAGCTGAGTCGGAAGGCAAATCTCTCTGTTTACCGATCGATCTACGTTCCCACCCTCACCTATGGTTATGGGTCATGAAAGAATGAGATCGCGAATACAAGCGGCGGAAATGAGTTTTCTTTGTAGGGTGGCTGGACTCACCCTAAGAGATAGGGTGAGGAGCTCGGCCATCCGGGAGGAGCTCAGAGTAGAGCCGCTGCTCCTTCACATCGAGAGGAGCCAGTTGAGGTGGCTCGGGCATCTAGTCCGGATGCCTCCCTGGCGCCTCCCTGGTGAGGTGTTTCGGGCATGCCCAGTCGGGAAAAGACCCCCGGGAAGACCTAGGACACGCTGGAAGGGCTATGTCTCACAGCTGGCCTGGGAACGCCTTGGTTTAGGAGCTGGAGCTGAAGGAGCTGGAAGAGGTCGCTGGGGACCGGGAAGTCTGGACTTCCCTACTGAAGCTGCTGCCCCCGCGACCCAGACCCGGATAAGCGGAGCAAAATGGACGGATGGATGTATTGATTTAGTTATATCCTCAATGAGCACCTACAAAAAATCTGATAATGCATTATTAAATACAAGACCCATCTCAATAAAAAAGGTCTTATCTCTGCATGCAAATTTCTATTTACAATCAAACAACACAACACCATCAAAACAAATAAAAAAGTCCAAAACAACAAGAAACAGTTGTGTCATTCAAAAACTCTCCGTGTGATTTGGTAATCCTGCCTCTCTTGCATCACAATTGAACAGAAAAAAGGCAAGGAAAAATGAATCGGCTCCCAACAATGCAAGATGGCTCCTGTCGTTTATTTCAAAGAGGCCGCTCTTAGAGGCGATGTATTTGCGACGGACACATCACTAACATGTAACATAAATGTTTAGTATAACTGCTAATCTCTGTGCTTCCCCTGATGGAATTCCCTGCTAATTCTATATATATCCTTGCAGCTAATGATGTTTGATCTGAATGGTGACGGGAAGTTGGGTCTCTCTGAAATGGCAAGGTTTGTGTCCAATTGATAAACATTCAGAAGCCCCTCACGAAGATTAGCTTGACAACATCAACACTTTCACTTTGTATTACCACAGACTCCTACCAGTACAGGAAAACTTTTTGCTGAAGTTTCAGGTAAGGTAATACACACGATGATCCTTATAAATGAGTTTTGGTATGAATTGATTAATGGTTACTGTTGAGTGGCTAAAGAATAACGTCATGTGTGATGTACGGAACTATAGAGAAGACATTATTAATAGTGCAATTCAGCAATAGATTCCCTCTGCAATAGATTCATGTCATTAATGTGCTGAATGGACAAATGGCACATTGACACAAATTCATGGTTACTTTAAGTCTGGCAGTAATCATCTTACATAGGATTATTACATCTGCCAGGGATGGTTGTGGTTTGTTTCTTAGTCAGCGGGATCATGCAATTATAATTTTCACACTCAAATATGTGTGCTAAAAAGCACAAATCCCAGGACAGAGACAGTGATGTCTTTCTTGCCACCCTGCCACATTTTATTAGTAAACTGACACATATAGTATGAGGTGCTACAAACCTCATAAAAACACAAAAACATTTTGATTCATGGAACATAACAGGAGTTACTTTTCTGCCTTGCTGGTTTTTCCCACATTTTTGGCACCACACAAAATAGTTTATATAAGCGCACAGTAGTACACTTCCATTTGTTGCGCTATTATTTCCTGATTAGACTTTTGTTTCTTGTATATTTCTCATGTTTGATAGCAAATGCTAACTGGACGTAGTACATAAACTAGGTGTTTAAAGAACGCCATATTTGGAATGTTATTTTTAACACTGTCAGGTTTTACTTTAAAACATCAGCAAACAAAACATTACACAAAACATGATACATTATAAAACAAAAAATCTATATTTAATAGTAATATTGTGATTTATTCCCACAATGTTCACAATGTTTAAACTTTGTTTCCATATTGCCCCCCGCCCAACCTGATATTCCAAAAATTGCAACTTTGTGTTGTGTTGTTCCTGATCCTGTCCATCTTGGTCACACCCAAATATATATACGTATCATGTCCCTCATATAGAGAGTTGTGTCAGGAAGGGAATCTGACCTAAAACTTTTGCCAAATCAAAACATGCGAATCAAACAGAGCAAATTGATTCGCTGTGGCGACCCCTGATGGGATGAGCAGGGATAAGCCGAAAGGAAAAGAAGAAGTGTTAAGCCAGAGGTTTAGACGTGGATCATCCGCTCACTCACTCACTGAATGTGACATTGTGATGTTTCTGTTATGTTATTAAAAGTTATGCCATCTACTTCACAATATTAAAATATTTTAAAAATGAGTACATCTGCTCACACAACAATGGCATTTTAACTGAATCTTTCATAACGCTTTTAGAACCGCTCAAGAACACATCATAGCAACCAATAACCAAAAAGTCATTACAGCCAATCAGAAGCCAAAAACAACAGACAAGCAAATGACACCTGAATAGCATACTTGAGGATTTTAATGAATAATAAAAAACTTTTTTTTTTGGGTGGGCCTTATATTTTTTGATGTTTTTTTAATTTAGATTTTTTTTTAAAAGGTGAAAAAAAGTTTGCATTGTGTTATTATTCCTTATTAGTATCAACATGCCCACTGTTTCTCTTTACATTGTGTTTTTGCTCAATTATATCCATTTATCTTGTATCATCCATGTATTTTAATTCTACAATATGCCACATTTTCGACACCCCTGATGTAGAGTATTTCACTAGTCTGAAATGAGTGACTCCACCCAATTCCAGTTAGTTTTAAAATTCCACTATGTTGTACATATCTATCCATATGACAAATGTATCCTCTACCTCAAGATACAATATCTTAGGATCCTGTTTGGTTGTAACAATGCAAAATGTTGAACGGTTGTAGCTCAGTGTCCATTTTAATCTTCCCTGCAGACCTAATGGTGATCCTCCCCATGAGCTGTATGGCCCCAAATATACACACTCTAGTTTTGAGAGCAGATCAACAATTCCTCTCTGTCGGGGGATTAGCTAGTCTGATTGGGATTAATTCAACACTAGTCCCAGTTATAATAATCTGCATGGATTAATATCAGATGTTGGCTCTGCTGGGGCTTTTACTGCTCTCTAGAAATGTCCCTCAGGCTTCTAACAATTTTCTCCCTCCTTAACATACCCAGGGCATTAGCCTCACCGTCAAGGAATTCGACTCACTCTTCACACTCTATGATAAGGTGAAAACACTTCTGTTAATTTTAGGTGCTGTGTGTTTTATTGGTTGAAGGAGGTTTCAGAGCTTTAACATGCAAGGAACTGATCCTGTCTTAAAACTGTTTCCACAAAGCTGGAAGCATACAGTACATACTGTATTCAAAATATCTTGATAAGGTAAACAATTAAAGGAAAACTGCACATTTTTAAAAATTCACAATCACAATTGACAAAAATCATTCACAATCCTTCTGTGAGACATTTTTCCTGCAGGTTTTAAAGATGTTGCTTTTAGCAATTCACTTAATGGAAAACAAATACTCTAAGCAAATATTTCTATGAAGTCTTTGGGAAAAAAATGTAAAAAAAAGACAAGACATCAACAACACTCCATTTAGTCCGTTCACCTTGCCACACCACACTGCCTTACCTACTAGTCAACTAGCGAACTACCTTTTTTATACCTTTTTACATTCATAACAGAAAAAAGAACAATATGTGTTCATGTCTCACATAAGGATTGCACATGATGGGCAAAATTCCAAAAAAGTTTTCCTTTAATATTAATGGCGATTTAAGGGGTCACATTTTGAATTATTAGAAATTTTGTCTCAAAATCTTTGTCTATGTACGCTGTCTCATTTATTTACAGTTGAATGTGCTTAAATGTAATTTTAAATGCTTATATTTAAAGTTGGAAAACCAGTGTGATACTTAATGCAACATATATCTCCGCTCACATTTCAGCAAACCTCGACCTCAACACCTACTGTAATTTGGGCAGTTTGTTCCCTGTATGACCGGTGTCAGAGTTTGGTTCAAATTGCCGGCAATAAGTCGGACCCTTTTCCGGGGAGGATTCTGTTCATTACATTTATGGACATAATTTCTAGTCATAGCTGAGGTGTCGAGGAGTTCCAGTTTGGTGGCCGCAGGATTGGGTCTCTTGGCTTTTTGCAGATGATGTGGTCTGTTGACTTCATCAAGCTGTTATCTTCAACTCTTGCTGGATCGGTTCACAGCTGAGTGTGGAGCTACTGGTATGTGAATCAGCACCACCAATTCCGAGTACATGGTTCTCACCCAGAAAAGGGTAGAGTCTCCAGGTACGGGATGAGATCCTGCCCCAAGTGGAGGAGTTTAAGTACCTTGGGGTCTTGGAACATGAGATGGACAGGCGTCTGCAGTAATGCAGACTTTGCATTGTCCGTCGTGGTGAAGAAAGCTGAGCTGAAAGGCAAAGCTCTCAATTTACCAGTCGATCTCATTTCCTACCCTCACCTATGGTCATGAGCTTTGGGTAGTGACGAAAGGGCAAGATCGTGGGTACAAGCAGCCGAAATGAGTTTTCTCCGCAGGGTGGCTGAGTTCTTCTTCAGAGATAGGTTGAGAAGCTCTGTCATCCGGGAGAGCCACTGCTGCTTCACATTGAGAAGAGCCAGATAAGGCGGCTTGGGCATCTGGTCAGGATATCTACTATAGTAGACCATTCCTATAGAAAATGAATTTGCTATTAGAATCAAACTTGAATATAAATTGCAGTAGTTACTGTACAACTCAGCAGTGTAAACTTACTATGAACTGAAAATACATCACCACACAAACATTATTGTCTAAATTAGTTGTAACACAAGTTAGTACATCTGACAGTGAACATGTGTCTGATGTGTCAATATGCAGTTGTGAATTAGTTTGCTTCCTAATTGTTATCAAATTCAAATTCAAATTCACCGCCGCACGGTGAATGAGTGGTTGGACAAATGGCCACACAGTCAGGAGATCTGGAAGACCTGGGTTCAAATCATCTCTGTGTGGAGTTTGCATGTTCCCATGTCCCCGTGCGTGTGTGGGTTTTCTCCGGGTACTCCGGTTTCCTCCCACATTCCAAAAACATGCATGTTAGGTTAATTGGTGACTCTAAAATTGTCCATAGGTATGAATGTGAGTGTGAATGTTTGTTTGTCTATATGTGCCCTGCGATTGACTGGCGACCAGTCCAGGGTGTACCCCGCCTCTCGCCCAAAGCCAGCTAGGATAGGCTCCAGCATCCCTGCAACCCTAGTGAGGATAAGCGGTATAGAAAATGAATGAATGAATGAATTCACCAAAGCTGCACAGGTTGGAATATCTTTCCACTTCCCTGTGATGACACCATCACTGGTGAAGCTGGTGGATGTTAGACACTTTGCGCTCCTCCAACTTCCTTCTGCTTGGTGAGCACCCACTGGTGCTCAAATGTATTCACGTTTATAGACATACTTGGCCACTCTGTCGCTGTCAACATTCTCAATACTGCACTGTGATCCAGTTTCCCAATGGAGGGGATCATGCTGTACTTCAGAATATCACAGTACATTGAATTGAATTTCACGTTTTCAGTACTGAACCTCAACTCCCCAGTTCAGTACGCTGTGCTTTCGGCAAGACCAGATGATCTCAGTACTCATGTCTATTGCCAGCTATTTATAAAATGATGGTCATTTACTCAATGCTAATATACAAGCTAGTATTTGAAGTTGTACAGATATATTGATATAAAGTGGTTGCTGAAATGTGAGGGATGTGTGATATACTATGCTGAATCTATGCCCGTTGGCACATAATACAGACAAACCTTTCATCTGAGCACGGCTCTGGACTCTTAAACACTGCATTAATAATGAGCATCCACTTCATGTATCTATTTATTAGGACGGTAATGGTTACATCGACGAGCAGGAGTTGGATGCTTTGCTGAAGGACCTCTGTGACAAGAACAAAATGGTAGTAGTCACAGTGAGAGATGTCCATGACTCGTGTTTTTTCCATTCTAACAAAGTTGATGTTTCCAGGATGTGGAAGTAATAGGACTGTCAGGCTATAAAAAAAGCATCATGGCCCTGTCAGACGGAGGCAAACTATTTCGCACCGAGCTGGAGATCGTCCTTTGTCGGGACTCCACGCTGTGAGACTCCCGCCTGTCTCGGACCCCACTACCTCCTGTGCATGTACAACCTTTAACCCTGCTTACACTGGTAGAGCGTAAATAAAAAGTGCTCCTAAAAGCACACGCAAACTGCTGGCCCTGATATTTAAGCTTTTTTTTATGTAACATGAAATTCTGTTGTGAAATAGCCATAGCAATGAAATGTAATGTGTACTTGTTTGTTTTTATTTTCCATTTTAAAATGCATTTGGAGTTTTACATTAATCCAGTGGTTCTCTCTGCCTGGGCGCGGTGAACTGTCGGGGGGGGGCATGAGAAGGAGGGAGTACTTTCAATATTTGTGTAAACATGCCAATATTGTCCAAATTTATTATACTCAACATGCCATTAGACTCTTGAATACATTTCACAGTTCTCTATTATGTTACATTTTCCTGCTTTCAGTTTCAAATTCAGTTTGTATAGAAATATACATATTATCAGATGTCATAGTGTTTTGGATGGGGGGCGTGACAACATTTCTGGCCCCGGGGGGGTGGGGGGTGGGGTGGGGGACAGAAAATAACTGAGAACCACTGCATTAATCCATTTGCGCCCCTCCTCAGTTAATACATTTGTTCATGTATTCTATTTATTTTACTTGAATTCATTGCAGTCTTGTTTATTTCATGAGGCTTGTACTGTTCTATTAAATATATTACAGAGAGAATGACTAAATATAACATAACAGACTCTTGCTCCAGTTATTCACCCGCATCTTTCGTCAAGCACCAGGAGGATTATTTCACCTTGTAACAATGCAAAGAAAATAATTTCATCCCATTGGAGTGTAGCGGAGATTACTGTTCCTGTGCAGAAAGATAACCAAAGGAGCAGGAGGAGTGATTCAACTTCACTATCCAATCGCTTGCAAACAGAAAGCGTGATGTAGCTGAGTTGGACCTCCTCCATTTTTCATGCAGCAAAAGCTTTTGTGACACTTTTAGATAAAAGTGAGCCAGTGGGCAAAATTGTGTGAGTGCAGGGGAGGATTGTTTCACTCCTGCTACATGAATACAAACAATGTAACAAAACACGAGGGAACTACTTGACAAAGCAGGATGCCGCGTCATTCCTTTATGCATGTGCACCTAAATCACATACACTGTACCGTGCCACAAATACAAGTATCTCAAACCCACAGTATTAATTAATTAGGGTTTGGATTATAAATCTATTAGTATTATTTGCAATTCAGCAATGACTTAACACACTTTCAGCTATTCAGATCTTTATTTATTGCCATACAGAAAGAAGCACGCCCCTCTATACAGTACTTCTACACTAAGGAGCAGCCTACCTTCCATCAATTAATCATCAGCGTGTTCGTCTTTAATTAAACTCACTATTTTGAAGCATTCCTCTTCACACACGATCGCAGCACTACCGACACACACACAAACACACACACACACACCCTTATTCTCTCAAATGTTCTGGGTTATAAAAATGCACACACCAACACAAATACACAAGGGGGGTACTGGGTGACACAACGCAGTGTAGCCAAAGCTGTTAACTGCTGACAACAAGGAAGGAGAGTTATATCCGCTCTGATTCCTTCACACACATCAGGCACTCGCAGTAAGAGCGATGAGACGAGCAGCGAAACAAACAGATGAGATTTCCTCTCGTGCACACACGCAGGCACACACACACTCTCAATGGACAATACACAGAACCCATATGGTTGTTGTGAACTCACAACAAAGCAACAGATTGTCAGGTTCTCAGTGCTAATTGTCCCATGCTTGGATGAGTTTGGTGTTGGTCAATGTCAAAGACCTGACCTCAACCTCTGGGTGAAGTAGACGAGAGATGGTGAGCTAGCAGGACTTCTCACAGGTCCAACATTGGTGACCTCTGACTGACACAACATCTTATTGAAGGTTTTCACTGAGAAGTGGAAATAGTTATGGCAGCAAAAAGACCTGTACCCCACTTAATTGGCTGCCTCCTGTGGCGTCTACATTTGAAGGCAGATGGTGTCCTAATATTGCACAATATCAGTCCAAATTTTGTTTACTTAACAGAGTAAAACAGTCCCCTTTGCCATGCTTTGGTCAAAATAGGACAATATATTACAGAGTTACAGCTCTTAGTTAAAGAGCTGGTGGTCTAAGGTCTGCAAACCCTAGGAACGGCAAACAATAGTTATACACTTTGGTGGAGACACTTGGCGTGAAGGTCTTTGAGGGGGGTAAATTAGTTTGACTGTTACTTTGCATGACAACAGAGCCAAAATCTGTAAGGTTTGCTAAAAGACATAATTTCATTGTTGTCTAATTGCACACTCTGCTCCCCCACATATTTGAAGAATTTTTTCCTCTGTTTGAAATTATTATTATTATTTTGTAAACACGGGGTTGGAATCTCCGTTAGACATCTCTGTGTGGAGTTTGCATGTTCTCCCCGTGCGTGCGTGGGTTTTTTTCTGGGTACTCCGGTTTCCTCCCAAATTCCAAAAACATGCATGTTAGCTTAATTGGTGACTCTAACTTGTCCATTAGAGTGCGAATGTGAGTGTGAATGGTTGTATGTCTTTGTTTGTCTATATGTGCCCTGCGATTCACTGGCGACCAGTCCAGGGTGTACCCCGCCTCTCGCACAAAGCCAGCTGGGATAGGCTCCAGCATATCCGCGACCCTAATGAGGATAAGCGGCAGAGAAAATGAATGAATGAATATTTTTTTGTAACTTAAAAAGCTCTGAATCCAGCACACGGAATGGTTTCCCAAGTGAATTAATTCACTCAACATTTTCCAGCAGAAAGATGCTCTGACAAGACGTGATGCTGTGTAACTGGACATTTTGTAAGTACAATACTGTATACTGTATGCCTGTAATTGTTTCATGTGTAAAACTGAAATGTCTCTGATAACTGTGAACAATGTATTTTAGGGTTTAGATGATTAAAAAAATATGCATTTTCAGGGCTTTTATGGGTCCTCCATTATTCACGAGAGTTAAATTTCCGAACTCTCCGAAATATGGGGATATGTTATTCATTCATTCATTCATTTTCGAAGCCGCTTATCCTCATTAGGGTCGCGGGTATGCTGGACCCTATCCCAGCTGGCTTTGGGCGAGAGGCGGGGTACACCCTGGACTGGTCGCCAGTCAATCGCAGGGCACAAATAGACAAACAAACATTCACACTCACATTCATAATGATGGACAATTTAGAGCCACCAATTAACCTAACATGCATGTTTTTGGAATGTGGCAGGAAACCGGAGTACCCGGACAAAACCCACACACGCTTGGGGAGAACATGCAAACTCCACACAGAGATGCCCAACGGTGATTCGAACCCTGAACCTCCTGACTGTGAGGCCAATGTGCTACCCACTCATGCACCGTGCGGCCGGGGATATGTTATTGTTAAGAAAAAGTGACGGTGAAAGGGTGAAAGTTATCGCACGATTTTATATTTTTGCTGTGTTCCTTTTGGGACTGCTTTGAAGGTATGGACTGCTTTGAAGGTATGCATTGAAGCACATTTTGAAAATAACTCTATTCCGCTGGCGAAATACAGGAAAAAAAAGACAAGAATGACCGTGATGTCAAAGTTGTCATAGAACAGAGTAACTCATGTCTTGTTTACATATTGTATTTTAAACACTAGCAAAGCGAAGGATTATACAAGTCAAAATAAAAATATTTTCACAGCGATGTGTTGAAGTCAGGCGTGGGGTATTTTTATGAAATAAATCAGGCTAGAACGGCTCCTTTATGCTCATTATTAATCGAATTTAAAACAATAATTGAAGGATAAGCAACTCCATAGTAATTTACACTTACCATCCTGTGTTCTGAATTTATCAATCTTCATCTCCATGTCTTAAGGCTTAAGACCATGTTCTGGAAGTTTTTTATTTTATCTCCAAATGTTTCTTCCTTCTTTTCTACACAAAAACTATTGACACATCCCTCAAATCTTCGCTATATTTACTGTGAACATCCTGTGTTTCGTACACCGATATGTTTGTGTAGTTGAGAGGTGTTACTCCGGAATGTCACATCCCGGAATGATGCTTTAAATTAAGTTGAATAAGGTTGTCATGCCTCGCCATGATCTGTAGATGTAATTTTGGTGAATTTGCCATTTGCTTTCAAAACACGAAACATTTTGAATATAATTACAAACAATATATAACATACTTAAGCAAAGTCACGCGTAGTTGCTCTCATTCAAGTCCTCACATAAGCAGAAAGTACAAATCAAAAACATTTAACCATAGAAATGTAACTTTTTCTGATTAAATCAACAGATATGTTTAATAGAAAGCCAATTTATTCTGTAGACCAGCCTTCTGATTAAACTGGGCATTAAACTGTACATACGAGTCCTCACTGTGGGCCCCCCGCACACAACACAACGTGAGCTGGAGCCGTGAGCTGCTGGCGCTTTTATCTCCAGCAGTTATAAAGGCGATCTAGCTGTGTGTTGGAAGGACGGCATGTTAAGTTCACACTCAATGTCTTTCCCCCCTCGCTCAAGCTTTGCCAAGTCGGCCATAAAAATGGCATAGGAAACAAGCAGCACATACACAAGTTGCATTCACAAACATCAGGTCATCACATTATTATTTTTTTCAAAACCAGCGACCCATTGAAAATGGCACTGCGACCCACCAGTTGAGAATCACTGAACTAGAACACAGGCTTGTAAATGTCAAGAAAACAGTTTGTCTGTAGCTGCAGCTGGATTATGATATTTTCCATAACATGTTTCTTTTAAGACCTCCCTCCAATGCAGCCTTATTTAAGTGGTTTATGCAGGATGCAGTCCTACTGTGTTTAACAGCTTCCCATTTTCCAATATTCCTTGCATGCCATTGCTGCGTCCTGAGAAGGATCTAAAGACTAAACATTGGTTAACCTCAATCCACATGTCTTAACTAATTACAGACAAATATCCAATCTTAAATTCTTTCTCCAAGATCCTAGAGAAAGGAGTTGCCAATCAATTGCACAATTTAATTCAAAACAATAATCTACTTGAGGTCTTTCTGTCAGGATTTAGGATGCATCACAGTACAGAAACAGCTCTTGTAAAACAACCTCCTCACCGCCTAAGACAAAGGCCTTGTTTTAGTATTTAGTTAGTTTTGCTAGACATTACAGCAGCATTTGACACAAGTGACCACCAAATTCTAATACAGCAATTAGAACTCACTTTTGGTATTAAAGGAACTGCATTAAAATGGTTTCAGTCTTATCTGTCAGATCGCCTGCAGTTTGTATCCATTAGCAATAAAGAATCCAGACACACAAAGGTCAAGCATGGTATCCCTCAGGGTTCTGTGCTAGGACTAGTATTATTCAGTCTTTACATGTCACCTTTAAATAATGCCAACAGAAAACACTTTGTTAATTTTCATTGCTATGCAGATCACAACTGTACTTATCAATGAAACCTAACCAAGCTAGTCAGCTCTCCAAATTCCAGGCGTGCCTAACTGACATAAAGAACTGGATGACTTCTTTACTATTAAACTCAGATAAAACTGAAGTCATAGTCCTTGGTTCCCAGAACCTCAGAGACAAGCTTGCAAATGATATTACTGCTTTAGATGGTCTTGTACTCACCCCCCATAATACAGTCAGAAACCTTGGTGTCATCTTCGATTGGGACCTTTCCTTTAGTTCCCAAATACGACAAGTGTAACAAACAGCATTTTTCCATTTACGAAATATAAAGTACAGTACTGATACTACCAGATGCAAAAAAAAGTCTTCATGCTTTTGTGACCTCCAGGATGGATTATTGTAACGAAGAAATCTTTAAAGACCCTACAGCCAATCCAGAATTCTGCTGCACGAGTCTAAACTGGAACCAAAAGTAGAGATCATATCTCGCCTGTATTAGCCTCACTGCACTGGTTACCAGTACAATTTGGAATTTAATATAAAATTCTCCTTCTTACATATAAAGCGCTACAGGATCAGGCACCAGTATATCTTAAAAAGTTCCTAGAACCCTACCAACCCAGTAGAACACTGCACTCACAAAATTTACAATTACTTGTCACTTCTAGAATCTTTAGAAGTAGAATGGGAGGTAGTGCCTTTAGTTACCAGGCTCCTCTCTTATGGAACCATCTCCCCAATTCAATCCGGGGGGCAGACACCCTCTCATTATTTAAAAGTCAATTCAAAACCCACCTGATCCTTGATATGCTGATATGTATCAAATACAATTATTTTATTTCTCTTTGTTCCTTGGTTTAAGATTAAGACTTCTGGCTTGATCTGATCGTCCATGCGTGCCTCTTTTCTTCTATATTTCAGCCCAACCGGTCGAGACAGATGACCTCGGGTTCTGTCCAAGGTTTCTTCCCCAAAGGGAGTTTTTCCTTGCTTCTTTCACTAAATGCTTGCTCATGTGGGGTTTCAGTTGGCTTTCTTTGACCTTCATGTGTTAAGTGCCATGAGATGACTGCTGTTGTGATTTGGTGCTATACAAATACATTTGAATTGAATTGAATTGAACTGAATTATGACTTCTGTGACCCTGGGCTCCTGAAATTTCATATTTTCATCACTCCCTTGCCATATGTGAAATGGCAATGTGTCTCACATAGGTGAAGTACATGGCCCAAAGTCAGCTGGGTCAGCTGAACAGGACAAGAGGTAGAAAATGGATGGATGAACTTTTTATCTTGATATTTCTTTTTGTCCTTTGTAAACACACTTTAGAGCAGCGTACTGGATATGCCCATGAGAACAAAGCTGTCAAATAGCAATATTAAAATGAACAAATTATGTAGCTTCTGCACTTGATTAGTTCTAATAGTCATAAGGAAGACAAACAAATCAGTGCCTCACACTCAGTGTCATTAGTGGAATTGAGATGTAATTGTTTAAAAACACATAATTTCATTATCACAGCTGTATACTGTCATAGCAGACGCTGTGCATGATTATACGTCCAAAAATTTGCACGCAAATGTGGTATTCTGGATTGTTTCAGGTGATTTGAGGTATTTGAGACTCACAAATTAAATCACAAAGAAGAAGTCTAAGTTGAGAAACATCCAACAGTCAATAAAGCTTTGTCTCCCCTGTCGCTTTGTCCTCTTTTTTTTCCGCAGCACTTTCCTATTTCTGCTTCTGTCAGCTCTACTTCATTTAATCTACATTTATTCCAAAACTACCAACAAATTTTGACACTATAATTACCTTTACATTTATGATTTATTACCACTTCCAACCACTTTTATAAGCTGTCTTCATGCAGACAGTGTTTCTGCAGCATTCACCAGTAATGCACATTAAAAACTCTGCAGGCAGTGGTGAGTAAAGTTTTGACTGCACATTAAGGAGTGAAGAGACCATATACATTGAGTGGAGGAAGATGTCTGAGCTTGCCAGTCTGCCTGAGGAGTAAAAGTCACACTTGAACAAAAAATGTTAAAACATGGCACAATGAGCCTGCAATTAGAAAACACCATGGTTGGGACTTCCCCTAACCCCTGAAAAACTTTTTCTGGAGCACATTTGGTGCGTCTTCATGCTCACACCAGTCTATTCACTCAATGTAGAATATTAAGTTTGCCTTAAACATAACTGAAGTTAGCAAGTTTGAAACTTCTTTTTTTGCTTCTTAAGCCGCCGCACCTCCCCAGAAATCTTCTAGCATCCCAAGAAATATTCTACTTCACACTTTGGAAGCCTCAGCTCTAGGCATTAAAATCTTTCTGCCACATGTCTCTGCTTCTGCTCTCTGATTTAAGGCGTTGGAGATCATTTTAGCTGAACTGCCAAAATTCTTAAGCAGCTCTTAATACGTTTTTCCTTCTCCAATCAAAGTACGCTGTTCTTCTGAACAATGTTCTGAACTACCCATTTTCCTCAGGCTTTCAAGGAGAAATGCATGTTCAGCAAGTGCTGGTTTCATCCTTAAATAGGAGCCACATGATTCACACCTGTTTTTTTTACAAAATTGATCACTGATTGAATGCCACACTGCTATTTTTTGAACACCCCCCCCCTTTCAACTAATTGCCCAATTGCACAGCCTTAAGAGTCGGTATACCATGAATGCTGGGTCTTCTTTGTTTGCTGAGAATCTACTGCACCTAAGTCACAGCAGCTGAATTGTCAGCCAGTTGGTCTTTTTTATACCAAAGGAATAAACAATTTTTGTTAAGTTGTCACAAAAAAGTCGCCACAACATCAACACTGCTACCTATTGGTCATTACAAGGTACAGCATGTATTGAGCGCACCGATGCATTTCAGTAGACCAAGTTCTTATTTGTCACAGATAAAGAGTATAATTAATTATTGCACTTTCCGTGTATAAACAGGTCCGTGTTTTATGTATAGGGCAATGTGAGTCACTAGCGATCAAAAAGGTTTTTATTATGTTTGTAGCCTGAGCGCAAGCACACAAATTAAATTATTGAGAGTAGTAAAATATGAAAACAATATAGACATCAGTCATGATGACCACTAGGTAGCAGTGTTGATTTGTTTTGTGGTGACCTTTCTTTGTGAGGTTTTCCTTTTTGTTAAAATAAAGTGTTTTAGGCCAATTGATCCATACTTCAGAGTGTTTATTCCTCCATCTAATATTGTAATATAAATAAACCAACCGGTTGAATCCTCAACAAGGCTGTTGTTACATATACATTAGCCTAGTTATCATATTCTTTTTATTCCTATTATACTAGAATATACATTATATTCAAAAATTGAGCATAGATAGCCTAGTCCATCGGCTGAAAATCTATCTTGCTCATAGATGGATAATATCATCAAAGAATTCTATCGGCATAATTTTTTTTTTCAAATTTTCTGTTCTCCATGTCCATGGGGTCTCCATAGAGTTTCAAGAAATGGTGACGAATTAGTGAAACAGTGAAAGAGTTTTACTTTCATAGACGATTTTTTGCTGAAAGCCTGGACAGAAGCTGATTGGGACCAGGTTAGACCATCCATCCATCCATTTTTCTCCGCTTATCTGGATCTGGGTCGCGGGGGCAGCAGCTTCAGTAGGGAAGTCCAGACTTCCCGATCCCCAGGGACCTCTTCCAGCTCCATCGGGAGGACACCAAAGCGTTCCCAGGCCAGCTGTGAGACATAGTCCCTCCAGCGTGTCCTAGGTCTTCCTGGGGGCCTTCTCCCGACTGGGCATGCCCGAAACACCTCACCAGGGAGGCGCCCGGGAGGCATCCGGACTAGATGCCCGAGCCACCTCAACTGGCTCCTCTCGATGTGAAGGAGCAGCGGCTCTACTCTGAGCTCCTCCCGGATGGCCGAGCTCCTCACCCTATCTCTTAGGGTGAGTCCAGCCACCCTACGAAGGAAACTCATTTCCGCCGCTTGTATCCGCGATCTCATTCTTTCGGTCATGACCCATAACTCATGACCATAGGTGAGGGTGGGAACGTAGATCGATCGGTAAACAGAGAGCTTTGCCTTCCGGCTCAGCTCTCTCTTCACCACGACGGTCCGGTACAGCGACCGCATTACTGCAGATGCTGCACCGATCCGTCTGTCGATCTCACGCTCCAACCTTCCCTCACTCGTGAACAAGAACCCGAGATACTTGAACTCCTCCACCTGAGGCAAGACCTCACTCCCAACCCGGAGGGTACAGTCCACCCGTTTCCGACTGAGAACCATGGCCTCGGATTTGGAGGTGCTGAGTCTCATCCCAGAAGCTTCACACTCAGCTGCAAACCGCTCCAGTAAACGCTGAAGGTCACAGCCTGATGAGGCCATAAGGACCACATCGTCTGCAAATAGCAGAGACGAGATCCTAAGGTCACCAAGCTGGACTCCCTCAACACCTTGACTGCGCCTAGAAATTCTGTCCATGAAGATTATGAACAGAATCGGTGACAAAGGGCAGCCTTGGCGGAGGCCAACGTTCACCGGAAACAAGCTCGACTTACTGCTGGCAATGCGAACCAGGCTCCTGCTTCGATTGTACAAGGACCGAATGGCACGTAGAAGCGGACCATCAATCCCGTACTCCCGGAGCACCCCCCACAGGACACCACGAGGGACACGGTCGAATGCCTTTTCCAGGTCCACAAAGCACATGTAGACTGGTTGGGCAAACTCCCACATACCCTCGAGTACCCTTGCAAGGGTGTAGAGCTGGTCCAGTGTTCCGCGACCGGGACGAAAACCACATTGCAGCTCCTCTAACCGAGGTTCGACTAACGGTCGTACCCTTCTCTCCAGCACCCTGGAGTAGACTTTCCCAGGAAGGCTGAGGAGTGTGATCCCCCTATAGTTGGAACACACCCTCCGGTCACCCTTTTTAAAAATGGGGACCACCACCCCGGTCTGCCAGTCCAGAGGTACTGTTCCTGACTTCCATGCAATGTTGTAGAGGCGTGTCAACCAACACAGTCCTCCAACATCCAGAGCCATGAAGAATTCCGAGCGGAACTCGTCAACCCCCGGAGCCTTGCCACTGGGGACTGATTTAACTACCCCAATTACCTCAGCCACGGTGATAGAACTGTCCACGTACGTATCCTCAGACTCTGCTTCCTCTACGGAAGGCATGTCAGTGGGATGATGATACAACCACAAAGTCGATCATAGACGTGTAACCTAGGGTGTCCTGGTGCCAAGTGCATTTATGGACATCCTTATGTTCGAACATGGTGTTTGTTATGGACAAACTGTAATTCGCACAAATGTCCAGCAACAACACACCCCACTGGTTCAGGTCAGGAAGGCCGTTCCTCCCAACCACGCCCCTCCAAGTCACACTGTCATTGCCCACATGGGCGTTCAAGTCTCCCAGCAGAACTATGGAGTCACCAGCTGGGGTTCTCTCCAGAACCCTTCTGATAGACTCCAAGATGGCTGGGTACTCTGAACTGCCGTTCGGCGCATTCGCTCAAGCCACAGTCAGGACCCTTTCCCCAGCCCTAAGGCGTAGGAAAATAACCCTCTCGTTTACTGGGGATGACTCCAACCCAGAGGCACCAAGCCGGGGGGCTAACAATAAGCCCACACCAGCTCGCCGTCTCTCCCCTGCGGCAACTGCAGAGAAGAACAAGGTCCAGCCCCTCTCAAGGAATTTGGTTCCAGAGCCCAAACTGTGGGTTGAGGTGAGTCTGACTATATTTAGTCGGAATGTCTCCGCCTCTTCCACAAGGTCGGGCTCCTTCCCCACCAAAGAAGTGACATTCCATGTCCCAAGAACCAGATTTGGCCGCCGAAGACCAGATCGCCCAGACACCCGCCCTCGACCACTGCCCAAATCACAAAGCACCGGACCCTTATGCTTGCCCCTGCAGGTGGTGGGTCTGCGGGAGGGACTTCCCGTATGGCTTCTTCGGGCTAGGCCCGGCCAGGCCCCACGGGTGAGGACCTGGCCACCAGGCGCTCGTCTACAAGCCCCTCTCCCAGGCCTGGCTCCAGGGTGAGGCCCCGTATCCCACGTCCGGGCGAGGTGCGGTCACTCCTCATGTTGTTCGTCATAGGGGTCTTCTGAATCACTCTTAGTCTGGCCCCTCACCTACAACCTGTTTGCCTTGGGAGACCCTACCAGGGGCATAAAGCCCCCGACAACATAGCTCCTAGGATCACTCGGGCACTCAAACCCCTCCACCACGATAAGGTGGTGATTCACGGAGGGGCAGGTTAGACCAGGCATACAGAAACACAAAATGAATGCACAGAGAGCAACAAAAACTCAAAGTCAAGTACAAACACAAAACCCAGAACATAACAGAATCATAGCAGCTGAAAAACACATCTATGATATTAGATCCATCATATTTCGACATGCACTATACTCTAATACACCTCAAGTATGCTGCAGCTTATCGTCACTTTTTGTCAGATCCTAAAATGAACAATAACGACCTCTACCTGTAAAATGGTGACATTGCATGTTGTTATGTGATTATGCTATAAAACTTTTGCTGTCGACGCTCAGATGTTTGTAACAAAAATGCCGTCTTTTCTTATGTATTTATTACAATAAACGTGATAACAAATGCATGTTTGCGTGACACATCTCCACGTCCTCCGAGAGCCTCGCTGTGGCGGTGACTGGGATCATTGGAAATGAGGAGAAGGTAGATTTGCTGGCAAGAACATTTGTATGGGTGCATAGCACCGCCAATCTAGGAGATGATGAAAGGGGAAAGAGGGAAGAAACACAGAACACAATAATAATATAGAAATATAATATTTTCTAAATTATTATTGTACACTGCTCTAAAAAATGAGAGGAACACTTTGAAAACACTTTAGATCAAAACGGTCGGGGTGGGGGGGTGATCTTGAATATCTTTCCTGATACTAAGTAGATGATGTATCAGTAACAAAATGATGCCACATAATTTGATAGAAATGAAAATGATCACCCTTAGAGGGGGGAAATCAAAGACACCCCAAAAATGAAAGTGAAAAAATGATGCAGCAGACTGGTCCATTTTGCCAAAATTTGATTGTAGCAACTCCAAATGATTCTCAGTAGTTTGTGTGGACCCACGTGCTTGTACGCATGCCTGACACTGTCGGGGCATGCTCCTAATGAGACCACGGATGGTGTCCTGGGGGATCTCCTCCCAGATCTGGACCTGGGCATCACTGAGCTCCTGGACAGTCTGAAGAGCAACCTGGCAGCGCCGGATGGACCTAAACATAATGTCCCAGAGGTGTTCTATCTGGTTTAGGTCAGGTGAACGTGGGGCCAGTCAATGGTATTAATTCTTTCATCCTCCAGGAACTGCATGCGTACTCTAGCCACATGAGGTCGGGTATTGTCGTGGACCAGGAGGAACCCAGGGCCCACTGTACCAGCGTAGGTTCTAACATTGGGTCCAAGGATTTCATCCCGATACCTAATAGCAGTCAGGGTGCCATTATCTAACCTGTAGAAGTCTGTGCGTCCTTCCAGGGATATGCCTCCCCAGACCATCACTGACCCACCACCAAACCGGTCACGCTGAATGATGTTGCAGGCAGCATAACGTTCTTCACGGCATCTCCAGACCCTATCACATCTGTCACATGTGCTCAGGTTGAGCTTGCTCTCATCAGTGAACAGCACAGGGCATCAGTGGTGTAGTTGCCAATTCTGGTGATCTATGACAAATGCCATTCAAGCTCTACGGTGCTGAGCAGTGAGCACAGGGCTCGCTACTGGACGTCGGGCACTCGGGCCACCATCATTGAGCCTGTTTCTGATTGTTTGGTCAGAAACAAACATGCCAGTGGCCTGCTGGAGGTCATTTTGTAGGGATCTGGCAGTGCCCATCCTGCTCCTCCTTGCACAAAGGAGCAGATACCGATCCTGCTGAGGGTTTTGGGACTTTCTACCGCCCTGTCCAGCTCTCCTGGAGTAACTACCTGTCTCCTGGAATCTCCTCCATGCTCTTCAGACTGTGCTAGAGGACACAGCAAACCTTCTTGCAACAGCATGTATTGATGTGCCATCCTGGAGGAGTTAGACTACTTGTGCAACCTCTGTAGCGTCCAGGTACCGCACCATGCTATCAACAGAGATGTCGATAGTCAGTCAGTAAAAAATCAGCCAAAAGAGATTAGGAGTCAACCTGGAAAACAATTTCTGTTTTGGGGTCTGTCTCATTGATGCCCCTCTGATGCACCTGTTGATTTCATTAATAACAAAGAAGCTGAAACTGATTAACAACCCCCTCTGCTACTTAACTGACCAGATCAATATCCCACATGTTTGACTGATAGTTTACTATACTCGAATTAAAAAGTGTTCCTCTAATTTTTTTTGAGCAGTGTATATTATGGTATGACAAATTGGACTATTTATTTTAAAAAAGGAACCCTGAAATTAGAAAATGCAAGTTTCTATTGTCTAATTCTAATGTGTTGGAAAATGATGTTTTATAATGGAAGTCAATGAGACAAAATCTGATATCACAAAAAATAATAATAAAATCAAATTTACTAATAATCTTAAGCCTGATCTTTGACATGGATCTCCAGCTCTTTAACATTTATTACATGGAAAATAGCTAAAAAAAATTTCTCAGCACAAACATTATAGAATCAAATAAACATTTAGACGGTTACAATAATAAAATATTTACATGTATGGTATTTTTTTATTAGAACTCAAGTTGATTGACATATCTAAGCAAAAAACTCAGAACAAATACTGTATTAATCTGTTATGTTTTTATGAGGGCTCTCAATTGAATAAACTATTTTATCACAATTAATCTCATATTTCCCCCATAGTTAACGCATAATTATTTAATTAATTAATAGTAATCGCTGGAATTTTGAAATTTGAAATTTTGCTAGTATTGTTCATCTTGTATTCACATTATCACTTATATTATTTTATTGTTATCATATTATACTTGTATAAAGTATCTGTACAATATAATATATATATGTAGATATATCTAATATGTAATATCTATCTAATATCTCTATCTATTTATCTAATATCTATCTAATATAATTATTTTATTTATATTGCATTGCATTTTTTTTATTTAAGAGTGTTTTGTCTTTTTCTTGCGCAATTGAGCTACCGTAATTGAGCAATTTCCCTTAGTAGTTCAACAAAGTCTAAGTCTAAGTCTAAAATAACTTTTTATCCATAATAAGTAGGGATATAAATCTCTTTGTGGTTAACTATGATAACTACATCAATTTGTATGTAAAAGGATATCATCTTTGGAAATATGGGCTTTTATTTTATTATTATTATATATTATATTACATATTATATATAGTATATATAATAAATATAATATATAATATATTATTATTATATTAATATAAACAATATTATGGAACACTTTATGCCAAGATATCACAGTATAAATGACAAAACAATACCTGCAGCACGCTAGTAACTTTCCACTTCTCCCAGAGGTGTCGTACAACTCAAGTCACAGCGACACAAATAACTTTGGTCTTACTGAGAGAGCCATTGTATCATTGGAATTATTTGAGAAGATATTAGCTTATCAATTGCAAGTGGATTTGATTCCATTCTTCAATAGAATTGAAAACAAGAGCAAGTGTCACTCTCTGCGTTGACATGACAACGCAGAGCAAACAATATTAAGTATATTAATATATTAACAATATTAAGTAATAATAATTTAAACAATATTAAATAATAAAAATAATAATAAAATAATGTATAATTTTAAAATTGACTTGTAGTTACCATATTTTTACACACTATTTGTAATTATGCAAATATTGTTTATGTGATATTTCTTTATTTCTTATATTCTTTTCATTTTAGTTTATTTTATATATAATATAATATGATCAAATATTATTCTGTATTGTAATCAAATATTTTTATTATATATATATATATATAATATAGGGCCGCTCGGTGGTTAGCATGTTGGCCACAGTCAGGAAGGTTTGAGTACTCCGGTTTCCTTCCACGTTCCAAAAACATGCATGTTAGGTAATTGGCCACTCTAAATTGTCCATTGGTATAAATGTGAGTGTGAATGCTTGTTTGTCAGTCTGCCCTGTGTTTGACTGGTGACCAGTCCAGGGTGTACCCCGCCTTCCACCCGAAGCCAGCTGGGATAGGCTCCAGCATACCCGCGACCCTAATGAGGATAAGCGGCATAGAAAATAAATGAATGAATGAATTTTGGGTTTTGTTTAGCATCTCGAGCCACACTCCTTACCAGAAGGTGGCGGTAATGCACAACACAAGTTGCTTGCCAACCACTAAAAAAAAAAAAAAAAAAAAAAAAAACAAGAAGAAGAAGACGTGGCCGTGACTGTCCTTCATCCGTCCACATACGGCTAGGCTCGGCTCCCGAAACAAGCGCACTACGATGGCCCTGCTCAAGTCCAACAAGGTGTTCTTCTGTCTGGGGAACATCACCCCTTCTATCGGGGTTCTGTCCGCCCGTAACAGGTAAAAAGGAACGTAGTGTTGAAATGCTACTTAAGTGGTGTATGTCCCATCAGTCTTTGCCGCTAATGCTGGTTTGTATAGCTACATTTACTTTGTATTTTTTTTACTAGCTTCTCAAGCTCGTATTGTTGAATAGCATAGCTAACGCTAGCCGGCAAGCTAAAGCAGACAGGGGTCATAGTGACAGCAGGCCTTCCCGTCTGAGCTGTCGCCTTCTTTGCAGCAAGCGTGGCCCCTTTTCGATGTCATTCCACGGCCAGTATGAGTCTTACATCCACCTGTTGTTCCAGTGCGAGTTTAGCTGATTGCAGTAATCGATCATCATCACCCAAACGTGCTAATAATAAAGTCACGTTGGAATCAGCACCACTTTTCGTCCAGCTGGTAAGCAGTGTTGGAGTGTTTTAGCGTTATTGCTGTTTTAAGATAGCTTGTCGATAAAATGTTGGAAACGGAATACAACGCGTTACTTGTTCTGTCAGTTTTAACACGCTAATGTTTGCTGCTAAGCCTATCATAAGCGGTTTATTGTTTTTCTCGAAGACAGACACTACTTTTCAGTTTGAGCCATGCCACTTGCAGTACATGGCCATCCATCCATCCATCCATTTTCTTTCGCTTATCCGAGGTCGGGTCGCGGGGGCAGCAACCTGAGCAGGGAAGCCCAGAGGTCCCTCTCCCCGGCCACTTCGTCTAGCTCTTCCCAGCGGATGCTGAGGCGTTCCCAGGCCAGCTGAGAGACATAGTCTCTCCAACGTGTCCTGGGTCTTCCCTGAGGCCTCCTACCGGTTGGACGTGCACTGAACACCTCCCCAGGAAGGCGTTCGGGAGGCATCCTAACCAGATGCCCGACCCATCTCATATGACTCCTCTCAATGCGGAGGAGCAGCGGTTCTACTCCGAGTCTCTCCCGGATGACAGTGCTTCTCACCCTATCACTAAGGGAGAGCCCAGCCGCCCTGCGGAGAAAACTCATTTTGGCCTCTTGTACCAGCGATCTTGTCATTTCGGTCACTACCCAAAGCTCATGACCATAGGTGAGGGTAGGAAAGTAGATCGATCGGTAAATCAAGAGCTTTGCCTTTTGGCTCAGCTCTCTTTTCACTTTGACAGATCGGTGCAGAGTCCGCATCACTGCAGACGCCGCACCAATCCGCCTGTCCATCTCGCGTTCCATCCTTCCATCACTTGTAAACAAGACCCTGAGGTACTTAAACTCCTCCACTTGAGGCAGGACCTCATCCCCGACTGGGAGATGGCACTCCACCCTTGCCCGGGTGAGTACCATGGACTTGGACTTGGAGGTACTGATTCTCATTCCAGCCGCTTCACACTCAGCTGCAAACTGATCCAGTGAGAGTTGAAGGTCACTGCTCGATGAAGCCAACAGGACCACATCATCTGCAAAAAGCAGAGACCGAATCCTGTGGCCACCAAATTGAAACCCCTCAACGCCCTGGCTGCACCTACAAATTCTGTCCATGAAAGTAGTGAACAGAATCGGTGACAAAGGGCAGCCAAGGCGGAGTCCAACCCTCACTGGAAGCGGGTTCGACTTATTGCCGGCAATGCGAACCAAACTCTGACACCGGTCCTAGAGGGAACGAACCTCCTGGATTAGGTGGTCCGATACCCCACATTCCCGGAGCACTCCCCACAGTATTCCCCAAGGAACACGGTCAAATGCCTTCTCCAAGTCCACAAAACACATGTAGACTGGTTGGGCAAACTCCCATGCACCCTCAAGGACCCTGCCGAGAGTATAGAGTTGGTCCACAGTTCCACGACCAGGACGAAAACCACACTGCTCCTCCTGAATCCGAGATTCGACTATCCGTCGGATCCTCCTCCCTAGAACCCCTCAATAGACCTTACCGGGAAGGTTGAGGAGTGTGATCCCACGATAGTTAGAACACACCCTCCGGTCCCCCTTCTTGAAAAGCGGGACCACCACCCCGGTCTGCCAGTCCAGGGGCACCAACCTCGACAACCACGCAATGCTGCAGAGTTGTCAACCAAGACACGCCCACAGCATCCAGGGCCTTAAGGAACTCCGGCCGTATCTCATCCACCCCCTGGGGCCTTGCCATCAAGGAGCTTTTTGACCACCTGACCTCAACCCCAGAGATAGGCGAACCCGACCCCAGGCACTGCTTCCATGTTGGAAAGCGTGTCGGTGGGATTGAGGAGGTCTTTAAAGTATTCCCTCCACCGGTCCACAACATCTCAAGTCGAGTTCAGCAGCACACCGTCTCCACCATACACGGTGTTGACTGTGCACTGCTTCCCCCGCCGGAGTCAATCATCGAACTGCGGTCCAGGGTGTCCTGCTGCCAAGTGCACATGTGGACACCCTTATGCTTGAACATGGTGTTCGTTATAGACAATCAGTGACGAGCACAGAAGTCCAGCAACAAGACACCGCTCGGGTTAAGATCAGGGGGGTCGTTCCTCCCCATCACACCTCTCCAGGTCTCACTGTCGCTGCCAATATGAGCGTTGAAGTCACCCAGCAGAATGAGGGAATCCCCCGAGGAAGCACTCTCTAGTACTTCCTCGAGGGACTCCAAAAAGGGAAGGTATTCTGAACTGCCGTTTGGCGCATAAGCGCAAACAACAGTCAGAAGCCGTCCTCCCACCCGAAGGCGTAGGGAAACTACCACCAGACGCTCGCCATCGTGCCCCGCCTCCGGGCCTGGCTCCAGAGGGGGGCCCTGGTGACCTGCGTCCGGGCAAGGGAAAACGAAGTCCAATTGTATCATTCATCATTACGGTCTTTTAAACCACTCTTTGTCTGGTCCCTCCCCTAGGACCTGTTTGTCATGGGTGACCCTACTAGGGGCATGACAGCCCCCGACAACTTAGATCTTAGGATCATTGGGATACGCAAACTCCTCCACCTTGATAAGATGGTGACTCAGGGAGGAGGCCGTAGATGGCTAATTAGCTTAACATGATTGGCTACTTTAGTTTACTGTCGATTCATTGATTGGTTGATTTGTAATGGCGTAGTATTACAGGCTAGTGATGGGAAGGTAGGATCATTTTACCTACGTAATCTTTGAGTCCCGGTCACTATAAAGAACAAATCTTTTTTTCAAGTCATTTCGTTCATTTTAGCAAAATATGATTAAAATGCAACATGTTTCTTCCCTATCACATCTACTGCTTACACAAACGTTAATCACATTACAAACAAGACAAAATTATAAGCTATAAGAAACTGAAAAGATTAATTCATTGTTTACCTGGGTATTTTGTCTATGAATCACTCACCTCACCTCTCTGTCCCTTTTCGAGTCGATCAATCATTACGTGACAGCGTCATAAGAGCTTAATCTGTGCTGCATGAGCCGGAAAGAGAATTGATTAGTTCATCTCTCGAGTCTTCGGGTTTTGAGTCGTTCGTTCATCACGTGACAGCCCTAAAAGCCTAACCAATGCTGCATGAGCCGGAAAGAGAATTGATTAGTTCATCTCTCGAGTCTTCGGGTTTTGAGTCGTTGGTTCTTTTGCCACGTGACCACTTTTCTGATCAGTACAGTAGTCAAATACTTTACTTTACTTAATTTATTGTGAGAATAGTTATCCTATTTGCTGTAAAGTGTTTTTCCTACAAAATAAACAATAGAAACAGATTCAAAAGTGTGTACACAGTGTTTTTAATATCTACACTATTATATGTTTTAAAAGTATAGTTCACGTAAGACAATCTGATTCAATAAATAACTGCACAGTAAAGTAATCAAGCAAAAAGTATTTTTATTTACAAGTTAACTCAACACTCGTTTGTAAGAAAGGTTTTAAATTATTAAGTAATTCCTATATCCAATGCTGTCCAGCTCTCCAGAGATTCATTAATCAATTCTCTTTCTGGCTCATGCAGCCATAGGTTAGGCTTATAGGGCTGTCACGTGATGAACGAATGACTCAAACCTAAAGACACGAGAGGTGAACTAATCAATTGTCTTTCCGGCTCAAGTAGTATAGGTTAGGCTTATGAGGCTGTCAGGTGAACAGGTGAACTGATTCCACTACAGAACAGATAGGATGTTACGCAAATGCGCATGCTCGACTGAACGAATTAGTCCCCGAGACGGTTAGTTTTTCCCGAGTCACATTTAAGATTCGTTCAAAATGAATGAATCGTTCATGAATGAGCCATTACTAGTACATGCTAGTAATTGTGCCCTTCGAGCTTCTATTTGGAGGACAAATTGCCTCTTTACTCATTTAGTGTATAGATGAAATGCTCTTGGTTAGCATTCTGTTTAAAGTTCCTCCGATTTTAATCAAGTAGTTTATTCGTGCTGGCCTGGTTTCTATGGGTGTGTTTTCTTTCTTATTTCATTATCCCCCTTCTAGTTTCATACAGTTAAGTTACTCAAAATTGATATTTATTCTTTATTTGGGTGGCAACCGTGGTGCTATGTTATGATATATTATGTATTGAGAGACACGGGGCAGTGACCGTAGCTCGGCCTTTGGTATATTGATCCCTGATAGCTTGTCTAATGTTTATGAAAGTTCACCTGTTCAAAGGTTGAATGTGCTGAACTGCAATGGATCTCTTGAGTTCAGTGTTTTGGAAATATTTTCCCATTAAGATGTCATTGAAGAAAGTGAAAATAGTCCAGCGTGTTGTTTGTTGATGCAAGTATTACTGTTTGAATATTCACTCCCTTTTATGCATAAGTCTTTGTGATTTGGCTGATTATTTATTATAACTGATGGAGACTGGCGACTCTTGCCCTTTAGCTGCAATTTCAGTCCTAATTTTAGCTGCAAAGTTAGAAGGGCTTACAAAGCAGAAGAGACCTGAGACAATATATTAACCTCACTGGGGGCATCATGCAACAACAACCAAATGTAGTTCCCACATGGTATTTGCATAAAAATGCTGGTTTGTTCAACATGTTAGTTGTGGTTCACTATCATCCAAATGCAGCAAGAATAATTATATTTTTGCTATAATCTATTACACTTCTATAACACTTAGTTTCGTTTCGTTTGTCATGTTTTTTTTAATCATTGTGTTCTCTGTTCACATGATCAGTTAAGCTCAAGCATTAAGTCCATATGGTGCTACAGTCACACTATTATATTAACATGACCAGTGTGACATCAGACTGGGAAATGCATTAGCATATTCTAAGATCATATTAGTGATCCGGTGCATTATGGGTGTTTTTCTTTTTCTTTTGCATCTTTACAGCTCATGGTGGGGTGGAGTGCAGATGGGTCCCCCCGATCCCATCCTGGGGGTTACCGAGGCCTTCAAGAGGGACACCAACCCTAAGAAGATGAACCTGGGAGTCGGAGCCTACAGAGATGACCAGGGCAAGCCTTTTGTTCTCAGCTGTGTTCGCAAGGTAACGCTGCACATAAACACATGGCAGGGCCTCTCACTAGGAATGGGTACCTTTTAGGCTTCATTCACACTTTAGGGTATGATTCCCAATTCAGATTTTTTGTTTAAAATCAGGTGTGGTTTTTTTGTGTGGTTGATCACTTTTCCAAACAACTGTAACTTGTCATGTGAATGCAAAAGGTCATGAAAGTGATGTGCATGCACAAAAGCACGACATCACTCGCATTTCCATGGGTTCATCGAAGTAACACATTTAAGCAAGTATCATGAACACATTTCCATGTGTTCATGCTGCGGTGTTTGCTCCAGTGTTGTGCGATACCATTGATTTAATTTCTGATTCGATACTGAGTAAAAGTCAGGCTGATATTGGCGATACCAATTCAATACTGTTCAAATTCACCTAATGTGTCTGGTAAATTTTAAAAAGTAGAGTACAGTATTTCAAATCACGGCATAAATAATTCAAGACATAATAATTTATTGATCTAGTTTAAACCCTGAGGTAGTTGGATGATTTAAAATATAACCAAGCTAATATAAAACATAAGAAAAAAAACAAAAGACAAATCATATATCTGCAGTATCAAAAGTATCACTATTGTGATTTCAGAATTGACTTTAGAGCCATAGCGCTGGTATCGGAGATATCGACATTTCAGTATTGATCTGCGCATTATGCTCTCCTTAACACGTTTGTGGCAATTTCAAGGATTTTGTGCAACAAAAGTCAATATTTTCGTAACTAAATGACTCCGTAGAGATGAAGGAAAATGGCAAGAATTTTGGTATGGAAGTATCTGTTCCAAGGTGCGTGTGGGTGGATACATTGCCGAGAGCTTCTTCACTAACACCTTATAAAAATAATTTTCGGATGAGTAGAACTTTTGCTTACATTGGTAAGTACCTTTATCCAACTATTGGACGATAAACTGTGGCTTTCCATGACTGCATACCTTGAAAGTTTCGGTAAGCACGGCAATACACGCTGTGACGTTGTTCTGTGATGTCGGATAAATGCGACCTGATTGTTCATACTGCAGTCGCATTGCATACATATCGGCTTTATATCCACATACGGAATGAGACAAGAGTCATTTAAAAAAAAAAACTTGAATTGTGCTGTTAACACTGACATGAAAAAATTGACCTGCAGTGTGAACATAGCCACAATCTGAATCTCGTTTGGGTCTTGTGGCTGTGGTGCTCATCAGAGGAAGTGCCATTGCGGTAGATTGCTCATACTATACAATATAATACAATGCAAACTTTCTGCTCTTTAATTGCTGATTACCTGTCTGTTACATCTTAATTGTTGTAAATGGACGGTCCAGTCGTACTTTATCAATTAAACTATTACTAAAGATGTAAGTTGTTGTCTCCTAGTTGATGTAAACATTGCTCCCTCACTCTGGGTTTTTCGTTGCTTTTGAACTGTATGTTGTTAGGAGTGACTCCAACACTCCACAAAAATTGGCATTTATTGATTTTTGATTATACACGAGTCGGCGCTCAGTAGTACCGACATAATTTGGTCTGTCCCTATAAAAGTACAGTTTTGGTACCCATCCCTACTCCTCATTATGAAAGGATATAAATTTAATAGGTGAATGTATTTCTATGTAAAGTCTCTTATTGTGTTTTTCAGGCAGAGGCTTTGATTGCAGCAAAACAGTTGGATAAGGAATATCTTCCCATTGGCGGGTTGGGAGATTTTACCAAGGCTTGTGCTCAGCTTGCTCTTGGTGCTGATAATGAGGTCTTGAAGAGTGGCAGGGTAAGTTTGTGCATATGCGAATTAAATGCAAACAAATTTGTATTTGGTCTTTACATTTCAAAAGAGTCGTCTTCCTACAGAACATCACTGTTCAGACCATCTCAGGAACTGGATCTCTGCGCATTGGAGCTAACTTCTTGGTAATGCACGTGTGTTTAGCTCTCTTACCAAAAACAAACTTTAACATAAGGCTGGATTTTTCCCACCATGCATTTTTTCTGGCACAGTCTCGTTTCCATGGAGGTCCCCGTGATGTGTACCTGCCCAAACCTTCCTGGGGCAACCACACACCCATCTTCAGAGACGCTGGCATGCAACTCAAAGCGTACCGCTACTACAATCCCTCCACATGCGGCTTTGATTTCAGTGGAGCTCTGGAGGACATTTCTGTAAGACACAAGAAATAGTTATTTATAAGAGTTAGTCAACAGTATGGACCTGAATAATTGACAATTATACTTAGAGATGAATTTTAGGGATGTCAGACAACATTGGCTTTGGGATAAAAATTAGTTATATATATAATATACTTATGATATGATATCGGCTTCACACAGCAACACGCTTGCTAGTTCAGTTAGTATGTGCGTTGTCTGGAATTATTCCCAAAGTTCAACTTTGGACTGGACATATTTGCAAGCAAGGGTCTTAAGATGTTCACTGACAAAGCTCGGAAGACACTTTTTCTCTCACTCTCTCTGCACAGCCGTCAAGAGACCAAACTGAGAAAATGGCCCACTTCACAATCAAATATATTGCGTGTTTGTTATACGGCTTCTCAGAAAAATAGCTTCAATTCACAATGAAAGCACTGGTTTTTTAGGGGTAAATAAGATGTTGTCCTTTTTATACATTAGGTCATGATTTTTGTTGAGCTAAGATGTTTAATATAAATACGGCACGTTTGTTGTAAGTTGTAGAGTCCTGCTCTTGCTGATGAGGTAACGCTACTTAGTTGATGAAGTAATTTTGTCTGACGCATGGCTTCTCTGTGATACAATCAAGCACCGACATCCAGGCATATGTGAAGTTAAAATCACACTTAGAGCTTTATTTCTCCATAATAAGTCCATCGTTAATACGTCCAGTGCATCAACATGAAAATTTTTTCATAGTCCAAACAGTATAATTTAGCACTCTCTAATGGTCAAACCTAGCAGTGCACCCAAACACATAAATACAAAGACGTAAACAATTTTGACTCTTAGCACCAATGTTTCCCAAACTTTTTACAGTCACATATCCTTTCAGACATTTGATCTGAAGCCTTATTCCCCTATTCTTGCACACTTAAAAACACAAGCCTTTTTATTTCTATAATAGTTTATTTATAGTGCTTCCTAGTAAAAAATGTGTATTTTGCGTGGGCACATTTTGATTTTCACATGAACACTGATAACTAGATAAGTCATCCTCCTACATATACAGTATTTTATTTCAGTTCTATGTTGGTATCCTTCCGTTTGAATGGGTTGAATTTCAGCGTAACTTTTTTTGTCCACTCACCGTGGCTACGGTTTAAGTCTGTTAAAACCAAATTGAAGAAAAAAGTTTAACAGTCATAATGAAGCTGTTTCCAAAGTACAGAAATACGTACATAAACACAACCAACGATAAAGCCTTATTTGGGCGGAATCCCCACTCACAGTGAGAGGTTCTCACCTGCGCGGTGGGAGGATTGGAACAGCAATATAAATGAAATCTTAAAGGTTGAAACTTACTTACTCTTATTGCACAAAATACTCATCAAACGTGTTTGTTCCTACAATGCACAGTTAGCAATTAACAACTTTATGCTGCATCTCATTTCTGCTCTGTTCTTGCATCGAGAGGCGTTCAGGCGCACTCATAATTGTTGTCCGTTAAAGCGCTAATAGTTCATTTTTATTCACGTACCATCTGACAATTGGTATACCCGATGGGGTACGCATACCTCAATTTGGCAACTTCTTCTGTACACAAAGCATTACGTGTACATTACATAAGATGTGAACACTTTAAGGGTACATTTGCTTTCAATATTGGTATCTGTAAAAAGCCACTATTCAAAGTTCAAATTTGCAAGCTGTCAATGTTTGAAACCCACATTATGACCTTAAAATGTGACCAGTAAGCTAATATTTTAATATTTCAAGTTTGGCTAGTGTAAACATGTTTCATTGTGTTGTTCCAGAAAATCCCAGAGCAAAGCGTGATCCTGTTGCATGCCTGTGCCCACAACCCCACTGGTGTAGACCCCAAGCCTGAACAGTGGAAAGAGATCTCTGACATTGTGAAGGTGCAAACTTGTTGCAGTAGTTTGAAATCATGCATAAAATGTCTGCATGCATACTTCACAAATCAGCCTTTGTGATGGTTCCAAAGGCACTTTAAATACCAACAGCATTCACTTGTATTGACTGGTCTGTGTCTTCTTTTACCCCCACTTTCAGAAACGTAACTTGCTGGTGTTCTTCGACATGGCATACCAGGGTTTCGCCAGTGGAGACATAGATCGTGATGCCTGGGCTGTGCGCTACTTCCTAGAGCAGGGCCACAACATACTTCTCTCCCAGTCCTTTGCTAAGAACATGGGTCTCTATGGTCAGTCTCAATGCGCCAAGGCAGGTTTTAACAAAATAAAACCTTAAGCTACAAACTAACACACATTCATTTGATTTCTTATTCGCTTTTTAAATAAAGACAATCAGACAGCAGCATCCAGACAAAGGGTGACTGATTGTCTCTATCATCATCTAGTGGTCAAGTCTTATCAATTAACATGAGCCTTATTAAATATATGGTTTCATACTAAGAGCAGCAGTAACAGGACTATTGTTCATGGCCTTGTTGATATTTACAGGTGAGCGTGTGGGAGGCTTTACGGTGGTGTGTAAAGATAATGAGGAGGCAAAGAGGGTGGAGTCTCAACTAAAGATCCTCATCAGACCCATTTACTCCAACCCACCAATGAATGGTGCAAGAATTGCTACAACCATTCTTAACACACCTGACCTGCGTTCACTTTGGTAAAAATTGCTAAATTACTTTGTAGAAATAATAGCTGAAAAGTAAGTGTATTCTTTACTCTCTGTATGGCAGGCTGGAGGAGGTACATGGGATGGCCAGTCGCATCATCAAGATGAGAGAACAGCTCGTGGCCGGATTGAAAAAGCATGGCTCCTCCCACAACTGGCAGCATGTCATTGACCAAATTGGCATGTTTTGCTTTACAGGCCTGAAACCTGAACAGGTGCACACACACATGCAAGCACCTTGCAGTGCTTCTCACAAGAATACTGTCCAAACAAAGTGTCAAACTGTAGGTGTAGTGTCACATTCTGTGACAGCATGTAGTGAGCAGAAGCTCTGATGGCAAGTAAAGTACTGTTCACCATTTTTTTTTTCTCTTGCAGGTTGAGCGCTTGACGAAAGAATTTTCAGTGTACATGACCAAGGATGGCAGGATCTCCATGGCAGGCGTGTCGTCTGGGAATGTAGGATACTTGGCCGAGGGCATCCATGCTGTCTCAAAGTAGAGTGGCTCCTCCTGGGAGAACAACATTCAATTAGAAAGGTTGAAGGAGATTTGGTACATCGCTTCTCCTCCGTTTCATTTCTAGTATGCACTTACACATTTTTTGTCTGACTTCATCAGCCTACTGTCCAACTTATTAATGTTAAAACAGTTTACTTATGTTTTCCCCCTCAAAATGTAATTTGACTAGAGTACTCTGCAAAGTTATCTTCAGGGTAACATTACAAGTGAGGAGCTGCTTGGATGTGTGAAATAGTAGCAAGTGATAAAGTTGTCTTTAAGGGTGGATTCACTCCATTAAAAAAAAAAAGCACTATTTGAGTGTCAGAATTGGCACTATTCTGCTGTAGTGTGAGAAACTTCAATCATGAACGAGCATTCAGTACTCTATTGGTATTGTTTTGAAATGTACTTGATGCGTATGTTAGTAGTTTCCACAATTGAGTCAAATGGGCTTCCAAGTGTATTGTTGAAGGAACAGCAGTTTCTCAGTTAATTCCTTTGTGTTAAGCCACATCAAACCAAATCAGACAAGCCAAAAATACCAAGTACTCAGTACAAAGTGGATATACAAGTTGAATGATTACCAACATGATGATGATGATGATTATGATTCAATGTAATCACTTCTTTACGCAAGCTTCTAGCATTCTAGCAACAAGAATATTGGTACAATCAAGTGGGGGCTTTCAGGTGTCATTTCTTTGATATGTAAGACTTGAATATCTCTGGCATTTGGAAATGTGCGTAGTAAAAGTCATCTTATACCTCTACATAAAACATTGGTCATGTACATCACAGAACAACAATAAATGAATTAAATCAGAGCATATGCTGATAATGGGAGTTTCTCTTGAATATTAAAGTATTAAAAGTAATGAAGCCACTTAATAATTGAATTTTTTTTACAATAAATTTGGGTCATTACAATACAGTACTCAATTGTACTGCAAAATTTATTTATTCAGCTACATTTTCAACTGAGGTTAAAGAAAAGCATACTTTTATTACCAAATATCGACGAAGGACTGCAATACCCACAATACCACACTCACGCGAGCTCTTGTCACGTGACCAGCTACGTCTTGTCAAAACAATACAAATGGCAGTTATGGCTCATGAAGGGAGTCGATCTCGAGGAGACGTTCGAAAGCTGTTCAAAAGACTGACTCGTTTTGACATTTATTGTATTTCTTTTTTATAAGTCAACCGACGTAGCTCCTTATCAAAGTTTGTATCAGAAATTCTAGTGGTGGGGATTATTCTGAAAAAATTATAATTTCATTTGGCTTGTATTTTCATTCAAAACGTGTCATAAAGTGACGTAATTTAGGCGTACTTTTTCCATGCAATAAAATGTTCACACAACATTCATCCATTCCTTACCAGGGTATATCCCAGCTGATTCTGGGCAAAAGGCAGCGTACACGCTGGACTGGTCGCCACCCAATTGCAGGACACATTTAGACAAACAATCATTTTCCAATAAACCTATGATGCATATTTTTTGAATGTGGGACAAACCCGGAGTACCCGGAGAATACCCACCCACGCATGGGGAGAACATGCAAATTCCACACAGAGATGCCCAAATGGAGATTCAAACCCTATCTTCTGACTGTCTGGCCAACATGTTAACCACTAGGTCACCGTGCTTCACTTTGTACATAACAATATACACAAAATAATACATAGAATAAAACGTGTATTTAAACAAATTCATTAGTCTTGCATCTGAAGGGCGAGAGTCAGACAAACTGAGACTTTAGTGAGACAGAGTGATTCTATGCAACTGGGAGTTGGTTCTCGAGGTTGACCCAGAAGAGCCGTTTTAAAGACTAGACTCGTTCGCGAACGTTACAATTAGAGACAGTAAAGCGCTACCTCGTTACGACTCCTGGTCCTTTTGAATGAACGAGCTATATTTGCAGACATTTTAACAATATATCCTCTCCGCGTCACCGAAGAGGGCCCATCTTGGTGGAGATAAGCACTGTAAGTATTGTGTATTTTCTTCTATGAAAACGTATTACTGGCGTTTTGGCAATGTAGCTAAATTAGCTAACGGCCAGGACTGATTGAAAAACAGATGGTTTGAATGCCCTGACAGATCTCCATTGTTATGGTAATGAGGATGGCCGAGTACTTTTAATTTGATTATCCTGATTGATTTTCGGTCCACATCCTTTGTGGTCATCACCACGTCTCCTGCAATGTTAGCTTCACGTCCACTTCTTCTGCTGACTTCACTGGAGACCCACTAGTTTGTGTAGGTAACATCTCATTATTTCTGTTTCTTTTTGAAATGTAATATCTCATCATAATTTTAATAGACATCTGCACTGTCGCTCCATAGTATGCAACTATAAATGTGTTACATTCAGGTGTTTTCTTGCACATGACTGTAAAATACAGCTGTATTTGCACTACATCAACATATTTATGTGGAGGGAGTTTAACAGGTTTTATTTAGGACAGTTGTATGTATCTTTAATAAAATTGGAAATTCAACTCATATTAAAATTAAAGTAGATCATTTATTTCCAGTTCTTATCTAAACTTTAATTTGCATAATACTCATGTGTCATAGGACAGTCTAACGTCTACATGTACAAATTGTTTCATTGTAGATTACCAAATGGATCCACCAGCTCACTAATGGTAATTATAACAATAGCATGGGCTATTTTGAATATTTTAAACATTTAGGATTTATTTGTCAATCCTCTTTTTCTTAAACATGGATTACAGAGTTGGAGACAACATTTCTGGGGTGCACAGTACTCTGCAACCCAAACTACTTCTAGTTACTGTAGCTCATGGCAACCAACACTGATATTGAGGATTGGGGAGCAGTCGACAGTAATGATTCAGGAGAGCGAGCATGGTGCTTGCAGAGCCCCAGCGTGGACTCCGTACAACATCTTGAGTTGGAGAGAACGCAGAATGGTGGAGTGTCTTCCTGGGGAGCCGTCTTTATCGTGGTGAACGCAGCTTTGGGAGCAGGTCTGCTTAACTTCCCAGCTGCCTTCAGTATGGCTGGAGGAGTCGTGGCGGGAATGATGCTTCAACTGGTGAGGCCTCCCGTAACTCTCCATATGCAACTGCAGAGTATGTTCAGTATTGTGTGTTGAAATAACAGTTAAGTCTAGTTTTACACTTTAAACTTATACCTATCTTGAATTTCAACAAATCATCAGAACCGGCAATATTAGAACATGAAAATGCTATTCTCCTCCTTGCTTTTCTTTTCCAGTTTATGCTGATCTTCATCATCAGTGGGCTAGTGATTTTAGGCTACTGCTCCCAGGTTAGTGACACCTTCACACTTTTCGCTGTATTCCCATATCATCCCCACATCTTCACACATACTCGCCCTCCCATCATTAATCCTGTAGTAAAATGCATAGAGCAGCATTGTACAAGCAAAACACAGACTTTCACTTCCTCAATGGCACATTCACTCAGATTTGTCATGTTTGGTCTTGTATGTTAATAGTGGTTACTGACATTGTGATTGAGTTGCTGCTATGACAACAGCCACCATCTATTCAAGTTCAAAACAAGATCTACATCATAAATTCCAGACCATCGCAATCTGTAATCACATATATGAAAGATATTGTTAAATGAATACCTCTCTGACACTATTCAGTATTCTTTGCAGCAGCGCTTGCAATTTATTTTGCAAAGCTACATTGTTTGCTCCATGACATCACAATCTGCTTTGGGTTCCTCAGGTCAGCAACGAGAGCACCTATCAGGAGGTCGTCCGAGCCACTTGTGGAAAAGTCACAGGAGTCTTGTGTGAAATCGCCATTGCCGTTTACACCTTTGGCACTTGCATCGCTTTCTTCATAGTAATTGGAGACCAGCTAGATCGTTGTAAGTAGATTAACTTCTATATCTACCTGTAGCTCTCTATCTTAGTGCTAGTACTGTGTTACAGTAATCCCTTGTTTATCATGGTTAATTGGTCCTGGACCTGACCGTGATAACTGAATCCCTACAAAGTAGGGTTCCTTATTTATAAATGGATTATTTTTGTAGTTGGAGTGTAAGTAACCTGTTTGCGACCTTCTAAACACGGTTTTTAACATTATTAGAACCCTCTAGACATAAATATTAATAATAATAAATAGTCACCTTGACACTCATATTACCCAATATAGTAGACATTCATTTATTTTCTATATCGCTTATCCTCATTAGGGTCGCGGGTGTGCTGGGGCCTATACCAGCTGACTTTGGGCGAGAGGAGGGGTACACCATGGACTGGTCGCCAGTCAATCACAGGGCACATATAGACAAACAAAGACATACAACCATTAACACTCACATTCATACCTATGGACAATTTAGAGTCGCCAATTAACCTAACATGCATGTTTTTGGAATTTGGGAGGAAACCGGAGTACCCGGAGAAAACCCACATACTATGACTGTGTGGCCATTGTGCTAACCACTCAGCCACCGTGCGGCCATATAGACATAATAGGAATAAATAAGCCATTTAAGACATAAGTAAGTCTCATGCATGTGTGTGTTCCCTGGGAAATGGAGTGACGGGCAGATATGAAGTGACATCAGGGGTTCAAAGTTGAAGATCAGCTTTGCATGGGTAACGGTAGTAGCCCTTGTTTTTATTAGGGATTTTTACTCTGCATTACGGTGGCTCTGGCAACTGGTCAGGATGGCTTGGGATGTGTCAGGGCACATCCAGTAGAAACCCTCGGGGAAGATCCAGGACACGTTGGAGAAACAATGTCTCTCAACTGGCCTGGGAAGGCTTTGGGATCCACTGGGAGGAACTGGATGAAGTAGCCAGGAACAGGGAAGTCTGAGCGTCATTCTATAGGCTGCCTCCCCCGCAACCTGACCTTGGATAAACGGAAAGAGATGGAAGGGAAATGCTTGCTGTTGGCAAAAAAAAAAAAGTAATATTAGCTTAAATATGTATATTTGTTACTAATTATTGCTGTATTCAACTACAAAACAGCATCATTTATTTATTAATATATTTTTAAAAATCTTGATAGAGTGAACTTGCGACATCCGAAGCTCAAAGTGGCAAGAGACGACTGTATGGAACGCATTTTAGTGACGTACATGATTTGCTCTTTACAAATATTAAATTCTTTGACCGTTTGCCTGTTTGAACACAGTCTGCCTTACTGGTTAGAACAGAAGTGAGCTGACAGCCAATCTGGTCACTTGACTGATCATATCTCCACATTGACGACAAGTGGGCGAGCGCATGTGTGAATCTACCAAAGGATTGTTACAGTTTTACTCGATAGTGAGAGGTCCACTGGGCCTGTTGTGCTTTGCTTTTACAATTTGCTCATATGGTTTGGCTCATAGATCCCATTTTTATCCTATCATGAAGCAGCTCGGTGCTGACATGATGATTTGATGTAATCATGTGATTTTCACAGCGGCTGCACTAAAACCATCCACTAAACGTCTTGAGACTGTCAAAGTCCAGTGACACGGGTGGCGACCAACATATAAAGATAACAGTATGATGATTGCTTGTGTAACTTGTCTCAGCAATATGTTAGAAATGACTTAACTTTTCTAAAAGAAGATTCCTTCATTCTGCTTTTATTTACTTTTCCTCAAGTGTGTTTAAACAGGAAGTCAAAGCTGGTGCCTTCGCTGATGAGGAAAAAGAGCACATAGTTTGTCCGAACTCAGCTTTTTCGCACCTCATTCATGTTGCTCATGTGACCACATCATGCAGCGTCATGTCCTAACATGCTGACAAAAGCTAAATTTGTCTCCTTGCCTGGGTCGGAAATTTGTCTGTCTCCTTCCATGGCCTCCACAAACCATGTGACTTTTTGCCTGCACATCTTTCTCCGGCCTATTTTTTGTTGTCACAGTGATTGCTGTGGTGGCTCATGAGGGGGATGATGCCGTCAGCAACTACTGGTACACCGACCGCAAGTTTACCATCGTTATCACAGCAGTCCTGATCATTCTCCCTTTGTCTATCCCCAAAGAGATTGGATTCCAGAAATATGCCAGGTACCTCACCTCATAAACTGTTTACTTCAGTTTAGAAGATTATGTTCTCATCTTCACTTACACTGGTGCTGTTTAGTCGTTTATTTTCTTTTTTTTCATTTATTTTCTGCAGATTAAAGCATATGCAATTACAGTAAATGTACTCATGACAATAGAAATTAGGATTGTTTAGCTTTGCGGAGACCTGCTTTGTTGCTGTTCCACAAAAAACTTCTGATAATTTCAATGAGACTTTTTGGAGGGGTGGTAATTGAGTCCATTGAGCATAATTTATTATTTTTTGGTAGACCCTCATGAAGGTCTAGTTCCAAGAATGATTAGATGTTTTTCAAATATTAGGAATTTTGTCAGATTTGTTTTCACACATTCAGGAATTATATTAATTTTTTGGGTGAGATTTTAAAATAATATTCAAAATTTGTTAAAATGTGTTTGCAAGAATGTATAAAAATCAGACATATGCAGGAGGAGATGTTAAGATGTACAATTTCTTACTGATTAAAAATTATACAATAGAATAGAGAATAGAAAGCCTTTATTGTCAATATACATAGTACAATGAGATTTAAAGCCTACCTTCTGGTGTAAACAGCGCAAGAATAAATTATGAAATAATAAAAACTACTATGCAATAAAAGGCACATTTTCACACCCGCTGAGTGTGCAGCCAGACATTTGGCCACCCTAACTGGCCTCTGGTTGCTGTTATGCCTTTAACTGAGCACTTATTGGTGAGACCCTACTGTGTCCCCCTCTTTTTGCAGTGCTCTGAGTGTGATGGGAACATGGTATGTTACCACGGTGGTGATTATAAAATTCATCTGGCCTGATAAAGAGGTCACGCCAGGAGCTTTTTCCACCAGGTGAGGGCACCACATATAAATAAAAGTCCTCGCATCTGCTGTTTTGTTATTTAGCACCTACTATGTCTTATTTTTATCCATGCTAAAAAACTTATGTTATTCATACTTTATCACTGTGTGTGTTCCAGTTCTGCGTCATGGACTGCAGTGTTCAATGCAATGCCCACTATATGCTTTGGTTTCCAGGTAATTGTTTCAAGTACATTTAAGATTATAAAATTGATGCAGTCTTTCCGGCAGTGTACTTTAAAAGGATATCTTCAATAACCTGCCATCTTCTTTACAGTGCCACGTCAGTAGCGTTCCTGTGTTTACCAGCATGAACAAGAAAGCCATTAAACCTTGGGGGATAGTCGTCACTTTCAGCATGATAATCTGTCTCTTTGTTTACACAGGGACAGGTACTGTCGGCATACGTCTTCAAGCCTTACCATTATTGATGTGGAAATAAAGAGTTGAAAATTGAGTACTTGTACATAAAACAGTTTTTTTCCCTTTGGTCAGGTGTCTGTGGCTTCCTGACATTTGGCTCTGATGTCAGCCAGGATGTTCTGATGTCATATCCTTCTGATGACATTGCTGTGGCCATCGCCAGAGCGTTCATTGTAGTCTGCGTGGTCACCTCCTACCCTATTTTACATTTCTGCGGCAGGTAAGGACATAAACCTTTGTTGGAAGACCAACTATGTAGTTAGGTGATCTGAATATTATGAATTCAGATCACTAAGACTAAGAGTGATTCAGAAGACCCCTATGAAGAACAACAAGAGGAGTGACCGCACCTCGCCCGGACGTGGGATACTGGGGCCTCACCCTGGAGCCAGGCCTGGGGAAGGGGTTCACAGGCAAGCGCCTAGTGGCCAGGCCTTCACCCGTGGGGCCTGGCCAGGCCTAGCCCGAAGAAGCCACACGGGAACTCCCCCCCCGTAGACCCACCACCTGCAGGTGCAAGCGTAAGGGTCCGGTGCTTTGTGATTTGGGCAGTGGTCGAGGGTGGGTGTCCGGGCGACCTGGTCTTCGGCGGCCAAATCTGGTTCTTGGGACATGGAATGTCACTTCTCTGGTGGGGAAGGAGCCCGACCTTGTGGAAGAGGCGGAGACATTCTGACTAGATATAGTCGGACTCACCTCAACCCACAGTTTGGGCTCTGGAACCAAATTCCTTGAGCGGGGCTGAACCTTGTTCTTCTCTGGAGTTGCTGCAGGGGAGAGGCGCCGAGCTAGTGTGGGCTTATTGTTAGCCCCCCCGGCTTGGTGCCTCTGTGCTGGAGTCTTCCCCTGTAAACGAGAGGGTTATTTCCCTACGCCTTAGGGCTGGGGAAAGGGTCCTGACTGTGGTTTGTGCGCACACGCCGAACGGCAGTTCACAGTACCCAGCCTTTTTGGAGTCAATCAGAGGGGTTCTGGAGAGCACCCCAGCTGGTGACTCCATTGTTCTACTGGGAGATTTCAACGCCCATGTGGGCAATGACAGTGTGACTTGGAGGGGCGTGGTTGGGAGGAACGGCCTCCCTGACCTGAACCCGTGCGGTGTGTTGTTGCTGGACTTCTGTGCGAACTACAGTTTGTCCATAACGAACACCATGTTCGAACATAAGGATGCCCATAAGTGCACTTGGCACCAGGACACCCTAGGTCGCAGGTCTATGATCGACTTTATGGTCGTATCATCAGACCTGCGTCCGCATGTTCTGGACATACGGGTGAAGAGAGGGGCTGAACTGTCAACTGACCACCACCTGGTGATGAGCTGGATTAGATGGTGGGGAAGGATGCCGTCCAGACCTGGTAGACCCAAACCCGTAGTGAGGGTGTGCTGGGAACGTCTGGCAGAGTCTCCCGTTTGTTGAGTCTTCAACTCTCATCTCCAGCAGAGCTTCGCCTGCATCTGGAGGGAGGACCGGGATTTTGATTCTGAATGGGCCGTATTCCGTGCCTCCATTGCTGAGGCAGCGAGTCGTAGTTGCGGCCGCAAGGTGGTCGGTGCCAGTCGTGGTGGCAAGCCCCGAACCCGATGGTGGACACCGGGGGTTAGGGCTGCTGTCAAGCTGAAGAAAGAGTCCTATCAAGCATGGATGGCTTGCGGGACTCCCGAAGCAGCTGACAAGTACCGGCAGGCCAAGCGGCACGCTGCTTCAGCGGTGGTCGAGGCAAAAACTCGCTTGCTGACCTTGACTGTGGATATAGTTGGTCGGTAGAAGGAATACTTTGAGGCCCTTCTAAATCCCACTGACATGCCTTCCGTAGAGGAAGCAGAGTCTGAAGATACGTACGTGAACAGTTCTATCACCGTGGATGAGGTAATTGGGGTAGTTAAATCACTCCACAGTGGCAAGGCTCCGCGAGTAGACGAGTCTCGCTCGGATTCCTAAAGGCTCTGGATGTAAGGGGTCTTGCCTCAGGTGGAGGAGTTCAAGTATCTCAGGTTCTTGTTCCGAGTGAGGGAAGGTTGGAGCGTGAGATCGACAGACGCATCGGTGCAGCATCCGCAGTAATGCGGTCGCTGTACCGGACCATTGTGGTGAAGAGAGAGCTGAGCCGGAAGGCAAGGCTTTCTGTTTACCGATCGATTTACGTTCCCACCCTCACCTATGCTCATGAGTTATAGGTCATGACCGAAAGAACGAGATCGCGGTTACAAGCGGCGTAAATGAGTTTCCTCCGTAGGGTGGCTGGACTCACCCTAAGAGATAGGGTTAGGAGCTCGGCCATCCGGGAGGAGCTCAGAGTGGAGCCGCTGCTCCTTCACATCGAAGGGAGCCAGTTGAGGTGGCTCGGGCATCTCTTCCGGATGCCTCCTGGGCGCCTCCCTGGTGAGGTGTTTCGGGCATGCCCAGTCGGGGGAAGGCCCCCGGGAAGACCTAGGACCCGCTGGAGGGACTATGTCTCACAGCTGGCCTGGGAACGCCTTGGTGTCCTCCCGGTGAAGCTGGAAGAGGTCGCCGGGAACCGGGAAGACTGGACATCCCTACTGAAGCTGCTGCCCCTGCGACGCGGACCCGTATAAGCGGAGGAAAATGGAATGAAATGGAATTATATAAATACTGACAGCCAAAACAAGAGTTGTTGAAAAAAATCTGTTTTGATGGAGACTGAGATATTTACTGTCAGTTTGCTATTGTGTTTGTAGTTTTCTGTAGTGTTGAACTGCACTAAATTACACTCAGATTTTTCTAAAATACATCTGTAGTTTGTATGTACTGTAAATAGCAATACATAGATGCTCAAAGTACTGTAGTACGGTAGTGATAGTATTGAATAGTCACATACACATAAGTGGTATTATGTCAGTCATTTTATCCTCTGTATCTTTCATAATTTCACACGTGCACTCATCGTGTCATTTGCAGGGCAGTTATTGAGGGTCTGTGGTTGCGCTTGCAAGGCGAACAGGTGGAGGTGTGTGTGCGGCGCGAACAGAGACGGAGGACCCTGCAGACGTTTTTGTGGTTCGTCATCACTCTCGTTCTGGCTCTCTTCATCCCTGACATCGGCCGTGTCATCTCGCTAATAGGAGGATTGGCAGCCTGCTTTATCTTTGTCTTTCCAGGTACCATCACTTTCCTATGTAAAACGTGCGCAGCTTAAATGTTATACAGTAATGTTCAACTTCTCCTGTTTGTTTCTCCAGGTTTGTGTTTGATGCAAGTCAAACTGTCAGAGCGAGATCGTCGAACTACCAGGTGATTTGTCACATTTTATTTATTTTTTTACAGTGGTCAAAAATATTATAGTGTATACAATAACATGATTCTTTGAATTCAACCACTCAGGTCTTATTTTATGACTTATACGTTTAATGAAATAAGTGATGTTGACCAGTCATGATACATTAAATGCAACTGCTGCCATCTTGTAGAGCTGTTAAAATGACACCAGGCAGTTGTCTACAGCCACAGCTGTTAATGCCAATTTTTAATGACCTGACACGAGGGGTGTAACGGTTCACATGGATGTATTGAACCGTTTTGGTTTTGCATGTTCGGCTTGGTCCACTTGCGTACCGTTTCAGTTTTATTTTATTCTATTTTTCTCATTAAATTGATTACTAGAGTGATCTAAGAATTCCGCGCGGAATAAAAGTTCTGGCCGAGTTCCTGCATGGACGCTTCAAAGTGTCGGACACCACTGACTGAGCGGGAGGAACGTTGGTAGCTCAAATACAGGAAATGCCAGCGAGAAGGCTGATCTGAAAGACCCTCCCATCTCACTACGGTCTCCTGTTTGGGAACACTTTGGCTTCCCTGTTAAAAGTGCAGATGGACAAAGGCAAGTGGATAAATCCAAAGTTGTGTCAACATTGTTCTACAGAGATCGGGTTTGCTGAAGGAAACACGTTTAACATGTTAGCTCACCTAAAACGGTATTAACTGGCAGTGAATGTTACATCTACAAGAAAGAAAAGCAGCTTAGTGCAAATACCGGTAGCTTCAGCTCACTACCTCTGTTGCTAGTGAGCAGTTTTTCTCCACTGCTGGAGATATTGTGTATAAACGTTAACTTACATTTGCCATATTTTTAATTCATATAATTTTACACATATTTTTAATTTTTTACGTTTAAAAGTGTATTTCATTATTTTTCAGTTTAAAAAATTTAGAGTGTGAGTTATTTGAAATATCACCCAAATGAGTCTCTTTTATTTAAAAATATATTTTTTTTTTAACCAAAAGCATTTGAAGTGATTTTTTTCTGCCTTTTTTGTATCGAAAATTAACCAAACCAAGCACTTCAAAAAACTGACCCGAACCAAATATACATTTTAGTGTACTGTTACACCCCTACCTGGAACAATTTGGAGATCCTGGTGGTTATTTGCTTTTTTAGACCACAATCCTGGCAAGCTTGCGGTCAGTTAAACAGAAATGTATGTACTACATAAAAGATGAATGATTATTAGCTAGGTTTGACTGATGTTTCTTTCACAGTTGGCATGGACAGGTGGTCTTCAGTATCATCATGGTTACACTTGGAACGTTCATTTTTGGCCTCACTACGACTAACTCCATCTACCAGGATGTCGTCAGCTAAAAGGATTCATTTCTCTCCAAGTCTGTAGGCTGAGGTGCAGTCTCCAGTGCTGTGATTATGAAATATAAAGCTTCTCATGCATGACAAGTCCTTTAAATCAAGCAAGACCTCAACGTCATTGCACAACTGTACTTTAAAAGGAGTCAAGCAAAGACACCCCATAATACCAACTCAACCTTGGACACTTGCCTTTTCTTATGTTAAAATTGCATGTTTATTTTGAAATGTTGGTTTGAAGTTGCAGCTGAAGCAGGTTGTGACTGCAGTCAGTCCACAGGGACTTATGCTGTAATTCTGTTCAGGTGAATCAATCCTAAATGGATTTTGCATTAAAGACCTCACAATCAAATAGATTTTTATAATGGAATTGCACAAATTTAAATTTCATGTTACAGTCAGTGTTTATCCTTCAATAACAAGTACAGTAGGTCACAGGGACATCTAACTCAGGTCCAAAGTGACTATTTGTGCAATTCAGAATTGAAATCACACAAATTTCCCTCCATCCATTTTCTATACCGCTTATCCTTGTTCAGGCCCCGGGTGCATGATGGAGCCTATTGCAGCTGACTTCGGGTGAGAGGCAGGGTACATCCTGGACAGGTCGCCAGTCAATCGCAGGGCTACATAAGTTACACACATCTTTTAATGTTCTAAGTTGGTAACATTCCAAGTGCCAATGAGACCAAAATTGGTTAGGCAATGTTACAGCAACTATATACAAAATCCTAGCATTAAGAAAGCATTACTGAAAGTGTGTACAATATACCACCATGGTGAACAATTTAAGTTCAGCAGAAAATGTGATGTAGTGTGGCAGGTCAAACTAAAGTGGGAAGTTTTTGTCTTGAGTGCCAGTGGCTGAGACTTATCACTACAGCAAATAACGGACTTGTATCTTTTAAAGCAATAATTGAGATTTTGTCTAGGGTTTGACAAGGGACAACAAATGTTTTTATTTTAAATCACGGAACCTTTCTAAAGGGAATACTATGTTTGTATGTCTGGAATTTTAAGAAGTTGTATCAAATGCTTTTGTTTTCTCTTTTTGGTGCTGCAGTCTGCTGTTCATTGGATGATCTGAATAGCTGCATTTACTTTATAATGATCTCATATATTGTTAGAGTTCAGATTGAAATAATGGGAATAAACATAAGAATGCATTTAATAGAGTTCAACAATATTTCTTAAAAATACAATTTTAATGTAACCAGCTTCAAGTCGTCTTACATTACTGAATCATGTGATGAAGATCTATTATACTCAAATCAGGTTGCACTTTTCAGACACTTCTTTGCAGTGCCTAAAAACTAAAGTTTAGGTTATTTAAAATTGTGTTGTCATGTTAAGTATGATTTTAAATATGCTCAATGTGAACAAAGCTCAAACTCAGCACTTTGCATTCTGTAGGACAAGTAAAATACTTTTTCCCTTTAATATCCCTGAAAATAGTCTAATGACTGCATGTTTACCAATGCACATTTCCAACGAGGAAGACTCAATAGGAGTGATTTGTTATGAAGGACTGGAACATGTGAAGAGCTGGACCTGGCGCCCACTGTGGAACCATGTGACCTGCACCCTGGAAATGTAAAATGTAATCAGTGTCGTAACAACCATGCACTGACATTATGTTAGACCTGGCGTACCTTAACTGTTAAGAAGGTGATGTTTCCATACTGCTGGTAGAAACCAGCCACCTGCTTGTCATGGTACCAGGGTTGGTACTTAGTTGTGGTCTGGGAACAATTAATTTTATTTTAATGGGGCTAACATGTACAGTATACTTAGTTACACCATTCCCCTTGTAAGTTGCTACCTTAATGCTGAGGTCTTCCACAAACCATTGATCTCCAAGGAAGTTGCAAGCCATGTCTGTGTCCCCGTTGTAGACAAGTGCTCGGAGGCCCCGAGAAAGCAGTTTGAGATAGATTTCCTTCACTGATGCGTACAGGTTGGTGTAATTCTGCCCGACAGCATCACTTAAGACAATAAAAGCGTACTTGTTACAACGAATTGACAATCTAATACAGTCCCTGGGAAAAACATTACTAGGTAGGTTAGAAAGGTGCCCTAAAACTGACTTTTTAAAACAGTAACGTATGCCCCGAGAACCTGTTTATGTGCAGAAAAAAAATGAGGAAAAAATTAGTTCATTCAGTGACCTGCTCGACTTTTGAAAGAAGTGGTGCTCAAATAGCTGCATTTAAAGTTCAGTTTTCATGAAGGAAAAACTGATTCCTCATGGACATACCACCCTTGTCCCATCTAGCAAAATGAGGCTGCCCCAGTTCCAGCTTTGTACAAAAGCAGGCTTCGCAACACGTTTTAAAGCAAAGCCTGGAGTTCTACCTGTGAGTTTTATGTTTTTTTCATCAGCGAATAGCATGTCGCTATTAAAATGCGACTGTAGCTGAAATAACTATGCTAGTGTTAGCTATCATTCGTGTCATCTTGTCCCACTCCTTAATATTACGTTGTTGCAAGTGATTTATGGCATCTACTACATTAGCCAAGTGTAGTAACAGTTCATAACAGTAATCTCTTTTATCACAGTTAATTGGTTCCAGACCTGACTGTGATAAGTAAATTTCCTCAAAGTAGGATTCCTAAAGGAATTTTTTCATAGAGCATAGAAAACCTATTTTCCTGAATTTGACTGAGGGTCAACGCAGCGTCATCAAATGTCCACCATGTGACAATACTGTATATACGTTTTTTTTAAAGTACATTACAACAGTAATTATTTCATTCTTAATTTTATATTCATTATATCACAGATCAAAAGTCTCAAAAGTGATGTTTCATTACTAAAATGTGAAATAACAGGGATTTGTGGGTCAACATGAGTTGGTTTAGGCTTTACTGCTAGTTGAGTGACGGTGGGAGAATATACAACCTTTTAAAGAAGTTAACATAATTGTAAAAAATATAAAGCATTGCATGTTCATCCAAAAAGGAGTGAAAATGAGATTAGAAGTAGTCTTTAAACTGAACTAATTGTAACTAATTTCTTAAAATACCCATTCCTGCAAAGCATGCTGAGCTTTGCTGTGGTCACTTACCTGCACAGGTCCCATGGTGGTAGTGTGTCAGGAATATGTAAAGCTTTCCTCACGTCGGCTCTGTTGAGCCAGTTGGCTTGAGCAGTGCTGTTGATGCATGGGGGCACCTCTTTCAGAGAAATAGAGAACGGTGCTCCACCTGAAATCTGAAGAAATATTTCCATTCATTTTTTACAGCACTTGCCCTGTACGATGAACTCACCTCTGTGATGTCTCTTCTGTAGCCCTTGAACAGGTGACTCATGGCCCTCTCGTAGCCTTTGTGATACCCCCGGCGACCTTCGCAATTCAAGTAAAGTGCATATTCATTAAGACCACTGTCATACACAATTTTAAAGGCAACATTCACCTGCAAATGAATGAGAAGGAGATCATTAGAGAACTTGAATCATCAAACTAAATGGCAACATAAGATATTTAGACATAAGACAGACATACCATAATCAGACACTTCTCAGAAGTGGAGTTGTAGAAATCGCATCTTTGATTCTCACAGCAGTATTGGTTTAAATCATGCCACAAGCTGCACATGAAACAAAACTTCAGCATAACATTCACAACAGTGAATATCCTAACTTGACCTCTTGCGTTAATAAAGCATCCTTCTCCAGTAATTGTTGAGTCATGGATGTGGTTAGGCACAACATTAGGAACACTTCCAAAAGAAGAGCTGTATCCAACCTTCGGCATTAACCAAGATAATAATGCTCTGTTTTAATTGACACGGTCACTGTCAGAGTGGTATTAATTTAACAATACTTTTACCATTGAAGTTGTGTATAACTGTACTCCATTATATGGAGATCTGCTGCTAATGTTTCGTGAACCTTATTGAGGTACAAAAGTGGGACAAACTAACACAGATAGCTCTCAATAAACAAACATTTAAACATATTAATAGCCAACTTACTCTTCTCCAAAAAGACCATGGTAGTAACCAAAATATATTAACGTCTGGTCATTGAGTGCATAGCTGCTGAGACCATTTCCCACTGCAAAACCCTAAAAAACAAACATGTCATTGATAAGGAGTCTACTGTATCAACCTGAATGTAACATGATTTCTCTTTTTTTTTTTTTTTATACATGTCACTCTAAGACAAAATCATGGGGAAAATTATTACTTAAAAAAAAATCGTAAATACAATATGGCAATAAAAAGGATTTCATATTTCTGCTCTATAGGTATTTGGTGACTGCCTAATTGATGACCATTATCTTACAACTCCTTTTGAATCACCTGGATACACATCATTTGGCGACACCTATCTAGATGGCCCAACATTGTAAAACCAGTTTAGGGAAAAATACTATATTATATTTGGGTCTGCATGGTACCTAGGAAAGCAACATCCCTTAGTTCATTCGCTACAGTCTACTGTAGGGTTGATGAAAAATCTCACCTTAAAGTTGATAATGTTATCTCCTGCAGCAACACGTATGCTGAGGGTTGGTGTGTAAATTCCGCCATAGCTTTCTCCAAAGATGAAGAAGTCATTTTGAGTGAAGCTTGGGAATTTGGCAAAAAAACTCTGCAGTGCTTTGTAATTGTCCTCAGCGACCTAAAAAGATGGCAACATTAGATGTAAAAGGAGGTTTTTTTATTTTTTTTTTTTTTGCACCAAGTGTCAATAGGTGACTAAACTTGCCTGATCATCATCAGTGGCGTAGTTGCCATCATCGGAGTAGGAGTAGCCAACCCCTGCAGGAGATTCTAAATAGAGCACATTAGCGATCCTGTTCCAGCTGAAAGTGTTCTCATACAAAGTGGCTCCGTCATCTTTTACCTTAGGGAAAACAACAATCACGTCATTTTAACTCATACAATACCAAGACATATAACACCGACGCCCAATCCCAACAACGTATTTATACGTCTTTTATATTTTTTTGCACAATAAGAAAAAAGAAGTGATGACGGAACAGCTCATTAATGGACATCACTGTTTTTGAGACATACAAATGTCCACAAGGTGGCAGAAGTGCATTTTCGCAGAGATCATGTGCATGTAAAAAACGCGCCACTGCAAGGAAGAAAGGAAAGACCGTTAAGGAGTGTGAAATGCACAAGATTATGCATTGTAGGGTGATTTTAAGGCATACACATACATGCACACGCACGCAGTTCAGTTCCAAATGTGAAAATTGTAAATAGTTCACGGTGTTGAAAACCATGGTGGTGTATTTGTAAATAAATTATTTTTATGTAGAACAACCCTTTTTGTGTTGTGGCATAGTAAAGATATTTTGGCTAAATTGATGTAAAAGTGAAAGTTATGCTTGAAATGTATCTTTTCCCAAAAAGCTGGTTAAAACGGATGTTTTCCTGAAACATACCTATGTTCTACAGCTGATGACTAAAGAACAGAAAAAGGTAGAAACAAACTTTTTTCTGATGAAAGACAAGAGTCTAAACTTTTTTTTTGGTAGTTTCCATGTTTATGTAGCTATAGAACACAATATACTCTGTGCCTTGAAAGTCAAAATCATGTGAGTGAATGAGTTAACTAAGTGCTGACGCAACTTCTGCACCCACATGCAGTATACTCACATGCAAGGGTCCATTCTCTGATAGGAATCCATCCAGTGAGCTGCAGCCTGGGCCTCCATTCAGCCACAGCACCAGTGGGTCTTTGACCGGGTCCCTCTGAGAGGTCACAAACCTGCACAAGATCAGATAGCAGCTAAATATTTCAACATATCAGAAGATCCACTGTCCCATGCAACAATGTCCCTAGAGGCCCAGAGTAGCACTGGGGAGGAAATCGCTTGATTGGACAATGAGTAAGTGATATGGTCTTTTCACGGTGACATAGTTGTACATCATTGGGTTTCTACATTTGATCTACTTGTGGAAAATTCCAATATTTTAGAGTTAAGCTGAGGCCGGCAATTGTGAACGTTAAACATGTTCAATACTGTTGTTACGATCGGGGGTGCTATATAGGGAGCCCCAGTAATTATTTAAAACATTTTAATGGGGGCCCAACGTGATTCTTTTTTTCAAGGGGTCCAGAATTCATGGCGGGACGCCTGGTTACGATCCAATATCTTGTGCTGTCAAGACAGAGGACATTGGGCATCTGTGATGGTCACATGGGATGAAACAACAGCCAAATAGTAAGCCAGCTGACTGAAGGAGATGGAAGCAGTTAAGAAAACAAGCTAGTGGCTAGCACGGGCCGCACGGTGGCCTAGTGGTTAACATGTCGGCCACACAATCAGGAGAAAAGGAAGATCTGGGTTCAACTCCGTGTTTGGGTTTTCTCCGTGTACTCCGGTTTCCTCCCATATTCCAAAAATATCCATGTTAGGTTAATTGGAGACGCTAAATTGACAATAGGTATGAATGTGAGCATGAATGGTTGTCTATTTGTGCCATGCGATTGGCTGGCAACCAGTCACTTATGTACCCTCCCGCCCAAAGTCAGCTGGGATAGGCTCCAGCTCCACAATGGAGTTAGCCATAGCTCTCTCTCTTTGCAGTCCAGCAGTAGCCTATGGCTCATTGCTGACTCTCACGGGTCAGTCCAGGTACTACATAGCGTCTGTGTCGGTTTACGTCTGTGATGTGTTCGTCATGTCCCAGTACACCATATACTATGGGAATAATGAGAACAAGGTTCGGGGATTTAAGGTTCTGCAAAAAATTAGCATTTTCTTGCTAAGAATTCACACGCACACGAGGTCCAATAAATAAATGAACTACGTGATTGCTGTTGTTCCTTACCAGTAGTGTAAAAACTTGCCAGGTCGTGCCTGCAGGTGTCCCGACCACTGACGGTAACTGGGTTTGAACGTCATACCGGGGAGATGGATCACCTCGTCAGGAGCATAGTTCGCCCAAGAGCCGAGCTGGAACGCGGCAAACAAAGCTAAGTAGCTGCCGGCGGTTAACATCTTAAAACAGCAACCGACAAGGAACCGAAACCACATAAAACTCCGTGCGTTTGAGAGCCAAAAGAGAGGAGTATTTTATACTGTAGCCTGTGACTTCCTCACAAACGTCATGTGATCGCATTGATTGTCACGTGACCATGACCCTATGTTACGCTGTAGCGCTTTTATTTGGAATGGTCGTGAATAGTGATGGGAAGTTCGGATCATTTTACCGACTCAGATCTTTGAGTCCCGTTCAGTAAAAAGAACGAATCTTTTTTCGAGTCATTTCGTTCATTTTAGCAAAATATAATTAAAATGCAACATTTTTCTTCCCTATTACATCTACTGCTTACACAAACGTTATTCACACTACAAACAAGACAAAATTATAATGCTATAAGAAACTGAAAAGATTAATTCATTGTTTATCTGGGTATTTTGTCTATGAATCACTAAACTCACCTCTCTGTCCCTTTTCGAGTCGTTCGTTCATTACGTGACAGCGCCATAAGCCTAACCTATGCTGCATGAGGTGAAAACAGGTATCTGATTCCACTATAGAGCAGATAGGATGTTACACAAATGCACATGCGCGACTGAACGAATCACTCCCCGAGACGTTTCGTTCTTCCCGAGTCACATTTAAGATTTGTTCAAAATGAACGAGTCGTTCATGAACGACCCATAACTAGAAGCGCTTTTATTTGAAATGGTGGCGAAGTGGACTGACCTCCGGAGATAGCATACGGCAGGTACGCTAGCAATGCAGTTGGGCTAATTCGTAATGAAGAGAATACTATGTGTACATTTGAATGAAACAGCAGACATTTCAGCCTGGTGAACCACATTCGACGTGTATTAAGATGGAACATTCTTCGAGTACAGGACTTGCTAACTTAACATTAGCTGCAACATTAGCTTTCAACCTCTTCGAACTAAAGAATTATTTAACGCCATGCCCACTAAAGACAAAGACAGCACAGGACTGACAATTGCTGAGTAAATAAATAATAATACATAATCGTAAATCAACAAGTTGTTAGTGTAGGAACGTGTAAAAGTCTAGTTTTATGAGGTATGCTCTACTCAGATGAATCAAAGAGAATCATAGTTGTTTGTTTGTTTTCCTCTTTGGCAAAGCAGCATGGATTGTGAAAGTATTCTACGGAGCCCTGAAGAAGATTCCCTAAAGATGTACCTGATGTCTAAATGTCACAGAAGTCAGAGGAGACACCACAGGATCACCACAAAATTTGTAAGATTGCTGCAAGCAGGTAAACTGGACCTCAGGCCCATCCATCCATCCATTTTCTTCCGCTTATCCAAGGTCGGGTCACGGGGGCAGCAACTTAAGCAGAGAAGCTCAGACTTCCCTTTCTGCGGCCACTTCGTTTAGCTCTTCCCAGCGGATGCCGAGGCGTTCCCAGGCCAGCCGAGAGACATAGTCTCTCCAACGTGTCCTGGGTCTTCCCTGAGGCCTCCTACAGGTTGGACTTGCCCTGATCACCTCCCCAGAAAGGCGTTCGGGAGGTATCCTAACCAGATGCCTGAGCCACCTCATCTGGCTCCACTCAATGCGGAGGAGCAGCGGTTCTACTCCGAGTCTCTCCCGGATGACAGTGCTTCTCACCCTATCTCTAAGGGAGAGCCCAGCCGCCCTTCGGATAAAACTCATTTTGGCTGCTTGTACCCGCGATCTTGTTCTTTTGCTCACTACCCAAAGCTGATGATCATAGGTGAGGGTAGGAACGTAGAGTGACCGGTATATCGAGAGCTTTGCCTTTTGGCTCATCTCTCTCTTCACCACGACAGACCGGTGCAGAGTCCGCATCACTGCAGACGCCACACCAGTCCGCCTGTCCATCTTGCGTTCCATTACTCCTGAACAAAACCCTGAGGTACTTAAACTTCTCCACCTGAGGCAGGACCTCATCCCCAACCCGGAGATGGCACTCCACCCTTTCCCGGGCGAGAACCATGGACTCGAACTTGGAGGTGCTGATTCTCATCCCAGCCGCTTCACACTCAGCTGCGAACCGATGCGGTGAGAGTTGAAGGTCACGGCTTGATGATGCCAACAGGACCACATCATCTGCAAAAAGCAGAGACCGAATCCTGTGGCCACCAAACCGAAACCCCTCAATGCCCTGGCTGTGCCTAGAAATTCTGTCCATTAAAGTAATGAACAGAATCGGTGACAAAAGGCAGCCCTGGCGGAGTCCAACCCTGACTGGAAACGGGTCCGACTTATTGCAGGCAATGCGAACCAAACTCTGACACCGGTCATACAAGGAACGAACTGCCTGGATTAGGTGGTCCGATACCCCATATTTGAGGAGCACTCCCCACAGTATTCCTCCAGGAACAAGGTCGAATGCCTCCAAGTCCACAAAACACATGTTGACTGGTCGGGCAAACTCCTATGCACCCTCCCATGCCTCTCCGAACTCCTCCCATGTGCGGGTTTTTGTCTCAGCACATTTGTTTTTGTCGACTGCCGGAGCCACAGGCCGCTTGGCCTGCCGGTACCTGTCAGCTGCCTCCAGAGTCCCATGGGCCAAAACGGCCTGATAGGACTCTTTCTTCAGCTTGACGGCATCCCTCACCACTGGTGTCCACCAACGGGTTCTTGGATTACCGCCACGACAGGCACCGACCACCTTACGGCCACAGCTCCGATCAGCCGCATCGACAATGGAGGTACAAAACGTCGCCTACTCAGACTCAATGTGCGCTGCCTGCCTCGGAACATGGACAAAGCTCTCCCGGAGGTGGGTGTTGAAACTTCTTCTGACAGGGAACTCTGCCAGACGTTCCCAGCAGACCCTCACAATGCGTTTGTGGTCTGCCAGGTCTGACCGGCATCTTACCCCACCATCGGAACCAACTCACCACCAGGTGGTGATCAGTTGACAGCTCCGCCCCTCCTCTTCACACGAGTGTCCAAAACATGTGGCCGCAAGTCCGACGACACAACCACAAAGTCAATCATCGAACTGCAGCCCAGGGCGTCCTGGTGCCAAGTGCCCATGTGGACACCATTATGCTTGAACATTGTGTTCGTTTTAGACAATCTGACCAGCACAGAAGTCCAACAACAAAACGCTGCTCGGGTTAAGATCAGGGCGGCCGTTCATCCAAATCACACCTTTCCATGTCTCACTGTCACTGCCAACATTAGCGTTGAAGTGACCCAGCAGAACAAGGGAATCCCGCGAGGGAGCACTCTCCAGTACTTCCTTATAACGACTCCAAAAATAGCTGGTATTCTTAACTGCTGTTTGGCGCATAAGCGCAAACAACAAAGAAAACGAAGTGCATTGTTGTTGTGCATCATTGGGGTCTTTTGAGCCACTCTGATCACTCCCCTAGGACGTGTTTGTCATGGGTGACCTTACCAAGGGCATGACAGCCCCCGACAACTTAGCTCCTAGGATCATTGGGACACACAAATGGATTGTTTTCTATATACTGAGGTTATAGCTGACTTTTCTTTCAATACATTTTGTTAATGCTGTTGGCCCTGTGAATACACTGAGGTGCATTTTACAGGTCTGTATCTTATCTTCCAGTAATGTGCATTGCTACTAAATGTAACTATAATTAAACAAATAGAATTTACAAAAAATAATAAAAAATGAATGAAATTACTAACAGTGTGTCATATTTTATTCTTTGGATTAACTATTGTATATTTAAAAGAATGAGACCTTTCATTTTTGTCTTATTGTTATTTATATATTTTTCTGTTTATCAAGCCAAAGAGTGTCGAGAAAATAACCGACAATCTACCAGAAGGTTTTGGTTTTATCCATTCTTTAAGAATGGTAGACTGTTTGCTGTGGAACACAAAAGGTGAATCTATGACATCACGAGCGTGCTACAAGGCATCGGACAGATCGTGAAAACGTCCAACAACATGGTGTACAAGTTGGTGGTTTAAATCATAAGGTAATATTATATGTGGTGACATCATACTGTTTGTTTCAGAACCCGAAAGCTCTATATCCACATTATTTAAAATTATAGAAATATTTTCAAATCTTTCTGGTTATAAGGTAAACTGGTCCAAGACAGAAGCATTACCTTTGACAGCCCACTGCCCACCAACTCTTTTTAAACCAGAAGATAAGATAATGGCGCTCCATGAAGCAGAGTCATCAAGCAACTTCAAAGCAGCTAAGAAAAAAAGAGATCCCCTTTTACTGCAATTTACCATTTGTTATTTAGCTGATATTGAAAACATATATACATTCATTTTCTATATCGCATCTCCTCAGTAAGGTCACAGCTAATCCGGAGCATACCTAGTTGCCTTCGGGCAGGAGGTGTGGGGGAAACTCTGGGCTGGTCGCCAGTCAATTAAAGGGCACATATAGAAAAAAGCAGTGGGAGGAAGAAAAAACTCACCCGCAAGGGGGGAACATGCAAACTCCACACTGCGGCTGAGGTGCGAACCAGTAGGCCGCTGTAGAGCCTGTTAAAATCATTGTTGATTTTTTAAAATAATGAAACAGATCCTGAACCAGAAGGGTTGTCTTTTATTCTGGTCAGTATGGTACTTCAATTGCGATTATATCATATGGGGAAATTTCATTTTAAAATAGTATTTGGATTGGGAGAGTATTGGTGGGTATTGGGGGCTGAAATGTATGCTAACTTGTAGAGGAAGCCTGTGTTCAAAGTAACAACTTCTTACTTCTGCTTTAACATTTTGTGTAATCACATACATAGCCACCTGTCTTCTTCCACTTTCCGGCAACACACTTTGCAGTAAGAGCGCCTGCTTGGAGCCGAGTGCTTGACTTCTGGCTGTTGTGGGCAGACTCCCAAAGAGAAGTATTTTATTTTGAATTGTGTACACACGTGTTGATTTAAATGGACGTTTGTTTAATGTAACCAATAAAGCGATGAACATTATTGTGTCCACCAAATAATACATGATGATGAGTGGAAAGCCTGCAAAGCAGCATCACCAATTACTCATTGTCCTCAGCTTACCTGGTCTGACACATTTATATAATAGAAATTGAACCTACCTACTAGTAACATGCGTTACTGCAATATTTTTTTCAATACGTTATTATTAATAACCTCAAATGTTTTTTTTTTTCACAAACCAGGCATGGTCACGTTTTATAGTATTTACTGCCCTCTACTGGCTGCCTGGAAAGCTGCAAAAAAAAAAAAACAGCTGCTGGCTCGTGTCGCTATGGAAACAGGTGTTTGCAGAAGGTTGGAGGTTGATCTGTATTGCGCTTCCTGATATCTGCAAACTGCATTTAAACAATGGTGAGCATGTTCGTTTATTCCTGTTTTTTCTAAGAGTCAGGAATGCTACAATCAACTTGTTAAATGCGCTCTTATCAGCCGTATGGACATAAACGGGCAGCTAACATGCTAACTTTGTCCAGCCTCCAAAAAACAAGGGCTCGGGTAAAAGGTCATCCAAGGTGAAGTCTGCAGCACTTATAGACGGCCTCACCAAGGAGGAGCTGTCCAAGGAACAGGTCAGATTATAAAAAATATGATGAAAAGTGATGCTTCTCCATAAAGTTGATATGAACTTTACAAAGAAGACATACTCAACTCTCAAGTAGTTATGATAAGGTACCAAACTGATCTGCATCTGATCTGTTATATAATTATGAATAAAAGCATGGAACCTTGGTACAATTGTACACCACTGCAAACTAAACAATTATGCATCTCAGTTGATTATTTCAATGAAGTGGCAATGGAGTGTTTCATATACTGTATGTGACGTGATTACAAAATGTTCCTGATTGCCAGATGGTAGAGCACATTGTTGTTCTGCAAGAAGAGCTGGACAGAGAGCGGGAAGAGAGGAACTACTTCCAGCTAGAGCGGGATAAGATACACTCCTTTTGGGATGTGACAAAGAAACACTTGGAGGAGGCGACTGCCCAACTTAGAAACACAGAGAAGAAAATAGAGGAGGATGAGGGGCGCCACCTGGTAGAGATCAAGGTAAGAAACTCATAGTCGCCGCCACAGGATGGAGAAGTAGGAAAATCATCCATAAAAGACAGAGATAATGATGCCCAAAGTATGGTTGTATGCCACGGCAAACTACAACCACAATAATAAACTTTGTTCAATTCTGTGCATCTTTGTGTGTTTTCAGGTGTATAAGCAGAAGATGAAGCACCTGCTGTGTGAGCACCACAACACAATCTCTGAGCTGAAAGCAGACAGACTGACATCTACTGAGACGTTGCAAAAAGAACAAGCCAGACTGGAGAGTGAGCTTCACAGGAAGATGACAGCCATCAGGCTGGAGATACATGAGCTCGACATTGAATACCTCATTGGTGACCTGGAGCAGGTGGGAGCGATGAATTTTCAAACTGCCTGGCCAAAAAAGGGTCACACACTAAATTTCACTGGACCGCCTCGAGCTTTGATTAGATTTACCGTGGCAATGTTTCCTCAAGCTTCTGCAATGTCACTTTTTTATCTTCCTGGAATTGCATTTGTTTTTCGCTCAGACCTTGATGGGAGATTCACACCACTGCACACAGTTTCCCCACTATCTTTCCACTTTTTGATAATGTGTTTGGCAGTTGTTACCCGGATTTGAGTAGTTTCAACAATCACCTAAGATGTTCTCCACAGCACAGAATGGCTCATTAGACATTTTAACAAATGAAAAGCTACTCACGGCATCAGTTAAGTCTCTGTCCCACTGCACCTTTTTACGATTCCGTGTGGAAAACAAAGATGTACTTTAAATACATTTTTAGCTGGTTTACAGACGTATCGCGATGTTGACAGACAGCAGTGGCGGTTCAAAACTTTTGTTTGTTCACAATATCTGATGGCCAAACTTGGATAGCAGTTGGCGGTTCTCTGGAGTTTTTTTTTTTATTTTTTCAGTTTTCATCATTACTTGGGCGGAATCTTAGTGCTATTTAGCTTTTTATAAGTGGTGGCCAGGCAAACACCTCACTGTCCTCCAGCTCCGCAACTCACTATATGCAACATTTTGACAACAATAGAATAAAAATATGAACATTTTCACAGCCACGACATGATATAATCTCACATAATTTATGTAGGCAGCCTGCTCCTTGTCGTCACACTCCCTCTCCTGCAGGGTCAAGTAAGTCAGGAAGTTAAGTGTGATAGTACTCCAAAATAACAGTATTCTTAAATAAAAGTGATACAAAAATAAATATTCCAACATAATTGGATTTGAAATGTAATTTGTACAGAACTGTACAGGAGCTACAACCGTTGAGACAATACCCAGAGCTTGGCTGTTTACAAGACGCAAACCGGGTGTCGACAAACGTAAATCAGACATTTTTTAGCCCTGTTATTCATTACTCAGACATTCAATGTTCCGTGAGATGGGCTGAATGAAGATGTTATTCATACTTACGCAGACATTTTGGAGACATATTTGAACGTTACGCATGATATTCTGTCTACCGTCCATGGCCAAAAAATATATAATTTGATGCCATTTGACATCGTCAGACCTAAATATTTAGATAGCGGCAGACCGAATCGTTAAAAGGCAGGATTGGACAGGCCTTGTGGGGTTAAACATAGGGATGCTCCGATCCTTCGGCCACCAATCGCTATCACCCAATTTCTGTGAAAAAGCAGGTGATCAGCATATGACGATAAATGGCTTTCAACGCAGATCACAAAAGCCGATGGCCCTCATTATTGCAGCTTACTATCTGTAGCATCCCCCACCAACTTTCCTTCAAATTGCTCAGTCATGCCAAACCCAAAACAAACATGTCTGCCATGTGGTACTTACCTGCTGTGATGTATGAACATGCCACGAAAAACATCTCTTCGGGGTAGCACGTTAAAACTTTAATTTAATACGGCGTTTGAAGAGTTTGGTGAGTTTTGAGGCTCACGATGCGATCATCAGTCTAATGGCAGCTAACGTACCCAAAACGCTGAAGAAAATAATTAAAATAATTGAATTCATCGGACTAGATGTCCAGCTTCTCTCAGCGGTGGAAGACACCGCTGAGAGAAGCTGGACATCTGAAGACACAAGAGTTTGCTGACTGCTTTCTCACCTAGAGCCCCGCTGCATGATACCTGGAAGTCCTGCTAGAGCTCCATCAGACAATGTGCTCTCACATACAAAGTATCCTTAGAAAAGGCATCTCGTCCTCTGTATGTTTCACAAGTGATACAGTATATGTTCTCTAAGTCACATGTGTTTTTGTGCAAATGAAGGTGATTTTATAGTTCCATTTTTCATACTGTATACCCAGTAGCAAGGGTGAAACCACAAATTCTGGGACCCATGAAAAAAAACTTTGCACCCCCCCCCTTTTTTTAGATTTTTTAATAATTTCCTATTTGGGGGGGCTTGGGCTTTGGCAATAGCACTTCTGATAAATACATTGAAAACTGTACAGTTAATCTATGTGTTGGTGGCGGACGATTTCACTCATGGTTGATCGGAATCGGCAGTAAAAAAACATGATCAGAGTTAATTTTATGGTTAATGGAATTAACCATAAAATGTAATAACTTGTTAATTATTACGCGTTAGCTGAAACATAATCACCCATGCAGTAACTATCCAATAGGAGGCTGTTACTTATTTACTTAGTGACATCCAGGTGGTGACCTTTTTTTTGGGCCGGGCAGTGTGTTTTAGGGAAATTGTTATTAACCCAAGGGATGCTAATAAGTATGTTGGTCATAACTCAACAGGGACACAATGAAGAGGTGGCTAAAACACAAAAAAGCTTGGAAAATCAACTGGCAGGTAAACGTCTAAAGTCACAGTGCAGGTTTAGAACCACGGTGCTTATTTTTTAAAAGAAACTACCTGAACTTTACATAAACAAGCACTTGGGTGACAGAGGCAAGGAAAAACTCAGAAGAAACCTGAAGTAGAACCACCATAGAACGGCAATCTGACTCAACCGGTTTGATTGACAGACGACAGAAAGAAAGCGAGAGGGGTGTCTGTGTTGGTTGTGATAGAGACAGATCTAAAAACAGGAGGCAATTATAGAGAAAAGGGATAGAGGAAGGGATGCAAAAACAATAATACTGCTATGTTGATAATCTGTTTTTAACATAACTAATAATAGTGTTACAATTAATAGTATTATAATTAATGTATCAGAGCCATGTTGGCGCAGCTTTGGAAGCAGGTGCACCTATTACTTATTAAAATACTATATACGATAGGATGAGAGACAGGTACACATAACAATAACTGCATCAATAACAGTAAAAATTAAACAGTGAAAACTATTGATGATATTACAGCTGGTAAAATATTTATAACAAATGTAAGGGCATTGTTGTTGGATGCGCCTCTAAAAGCAGGAGCGCCTACAGTATAAGAGAGTGTCTGTGAGCCCAGTGAATTTGCCTATTTTTTTCCTTTGCATCATTTTGTGAATTGGGAGTAGAAACAGAGGCACGATACAAGGAAAAGTTGGAGCTGTTGCAACAGGATATGGACAACATGAGGAAAAAAGAAGTAAGCGAGAGAGAGTATCAATGGAACAGTCACATCACCGCTGTGGCCAGAGACCATGCCAAAATATTTGGCGACACACTCGTGCCCCTAAATGGAAACGTGGAGCAAGATTTGGATCTCACTGAATCACTGAAGGTGAAGTACTCCAATCATATTAAAGTAACACAATTTGACACATTTGTACATTACCTTTAAGTCATGCATTTATTACAACCTGTATCAAAATCATATATTTTTTGCAAGATAACACTCAAAAGCTTTGAGCTACTAAGTGAAGTTTAATTGATCAGTATCTGGTGGCAGTGGTGAAAAAATGCACTACATAATACTGAGCGCTTTCAACATAAGGTAACTATAATATTTAAATACCCCCTGATAACACACTGCAGTTCAACACCACTGCACATTTTAAAACAAATTTAATATAATATAATGACCATACAGTGTCTTTAACAGTGCCATGGATAGAATGGACAGTGGGACCTATCTCTTAGACCATACTTTGATTGTCTAGGGGTGTCAGTTTTTGAACTAAATCATTTACGATGTCTGTTTGCAATATTATTATTCAATAAAATAAGCTTTTAACTTAAACTTAAATTTGGTTCACAAATAAACAATTGACAAAGTAGCTGTATTTTATTTAAGCTTTTAATCCTCATGTTTTGTCCCATAGAAACAAATAGAAGACATGAAGACAAAACAAAAGGAAAAGGAAAAGAACCTGGCCAGGCTTCTGCCAGAAAACAAGCACCTCACTAAGCTTCTATCAGAGGCAAAGGAGAAAATTGCTGAGGCTCAAAGAAAAATGAAGAACCCCATTAGGAAAGAGGTTCTGTTTTGTTTTTTTATGGACATTTAATATTTCATAGATACAATGTGGAGTGGATTAATCATAAGCTTGCAACAGGACCCCATTGAAAAGAGGAAAGAAAAAGAGCTGCATGATCAGAAAGAGAAATTAGAGCAACTGCAGCAGAGGTTTAGCAAGGTAAAACAAAATAAAAAGCTGTTGTGTTGCTTTTAGGACCACACTGATGAGTCAGTGACCTTGTATGCTTGTGCTGAATATTTTTCCAGCTTCAGCAAGAGCGAGACAAGATACAAAAGACCATCATTCAGAGTGTAGAAGGGTTTCAGCAGGAAGAGGATGAGAAAAATATGAAACTGGAGCAGAAAGTGAAGGACTTAACGGACAACTTAGAGGCAACAGAAGTGAAGATCTCCTCTGTGATCTTGGTCTCCAACATGGACCAAACGGCACTGAGTGGTGCCACAAACAGAGTGATGGTACTGCAATCATACTTTTTAAGCACCAGTAAAACTGTCAAAACACTTTCTTTGTCACACGTAAACTGAATATTTTTTATTTTTCCTCTCACAGGATGAGATTGATTCCAGCAGTAAGTCCATTAAGGATTTGCAGTATAAAATATCTCAGATTTCCAAGGTTAGTGTTGCATTCAACAAACACAAGTCATATTTGAGTGACATGTTATATTAAAACAAGTGCTCATCTTGACAGGCTCGCTGGGATTTACTGCTGAAGTTGGAGACAAAGCAAATAGAGCTCAGTGTTCCTGTGGAGCAACTTCGTGTAACCTGGTCTTGATTTTGCAATCGGATGTGAGACGAGCCTTAAATGAAAAGATTGAACCAAGTCTTGCCGATACCATTTTGACTCTGGTTTGACTCAGTTTTTCTTTTCAGTTTCTTTCGCATACTAATATTGTAAATGCTCTAATTCCAACTGGGTCGCTTATTTGCTTAAACAGCAAAGAGGATGCAGCATTAATTGGAAGGAAGTGACTTTTAAAAGTCTAAACTTATTTTTCAAAAACTGCAATAGTGATTTGGAGTACATGAGAAAGTTGAACTAAATTTGACCACATGGCCATTTTGCTCTAATATAATACACAGCATAGCAGTAACAGTGTCACCCTCCGTGTTTTTATCTGCGTGACAGCCTGTTTTACTTTCCCTCCTTATGTCTTTGTTCCTGTTTAGAGACTTTGTAGTTTTTCCTGTGTTTCTCGGTTTGCTGTTGCCTGCTTTAGATTTCTTGGTTCTCGCACCTGCTGCTAATTTCATTACTGCTATTCAGGTGCATGCTCCTTTAGTGTGTGGGAGCATTGTCGATTGCTTTTCATTGCTGTCAGTTATTTGCTGTTGTGTGAATAACGTTTACTTTCTCTTGCTATCTTTTCTCCCGGCCGCTGCACGGCAGTAAGTATTATTAAAACACTTTTTTTTTTTACCTGCTTTGTGGTCTTAGTTTTTCACATCCTTGGGTCGTCGCCACATAGCCCAAGCTGTACCTCGACAAACAGAACCGATGTTGTGATACTTATAAGGAGCAAACCACTCAGACAGTGTTATTATTGTTAATTAGTTCATCAGTTTCACACCAACAACAGAGTAACACAACCAACATAATGTGCATGCAAAAGTAGATAAATCTCTGCGGACCACTTATTATACTACATCGACTGCCATGTTGTGGCATTAATATCCACTTCAGGAGGTTGCCTACAGCCGCATCTGTTTAATGGCAATGTTTTCTTTTGACCCTGTGCTAATTAAAAACCTCAGCAGTTATTTTGTAGACAATGCTGCTCAGTCGGATATGGCTTATTTGAGAATACAGTATATTGGCAAAAATGAGCATCACATGGCTGCACTTTCAGTTTGTACAAGGCAGACAAGATGGTGGACAAAGAGTTTTAAGACAATTCACCAGACTCTTTAGAGACTTTTGTAGAGTAGTTGACCGAAGTGAAGACTACTGGAGGGAGTTTACAGCCAGCAGTGCAACAAGCAAACCCACATGGATCAGATGAAGTTAGGAAAGCTTGGCTAATAGACTGTATAAACAAAAAGAAAATACCTACGACTAACATCCTACAGTACAGCCAAAGAGATGTTTAGAGTTTTGGATGACAAATTGTGAATAAAACAAACATTGTGATTAGATTCTGAGGGAACTGCAAGGATTAACTCCAGTAAGAGAAAACAATCCACGACAAGTCATTGAGCTCATTAAAATGTAGAAAAGGAAACATTTAACAGAGCTGAGAAATTCTGATGAAGCAGACAAACCACTTTATGTAGTGTCAGTGAAAAATAAAGTACCCAATTTCATTCTGGGGGAATGGCTAGAAGAAAACCAGAAAATGTTGTTTCAACATCCAACTAGTTCGAGTTGGTAAAGAAGAAAAAGATGAAGAAAGCATTCTTGAACAAATTCAATGAAATATGCATTGCTTAAGGAAACCTGACTATACTTTTGAGAGAAAGCAAGCATTTACAGTACCAAAACCTCAACAAGGGACTGTGAAAGGGTTACAGAAGATTGACATCACTAGTCTTTTGCTGTAGGAAGTTCAAAGACCTGGCACTGCATGAAAATAAAACTTAAGTGGCAAGTTTAGGGGCCTGAGATCTGTCAACGTGCCACAATGAAGAAGAGTGTCACAATATAGGGTATCTCTGTGCCGACAAGTGCAGAATTATTCTCACATGGAAGAGGAACTACGTCCAGACACGTGGACACACAGCTTCTCAAGAAGTAATGATAAAATCACTTTCTCTGACAGCAGTGACAAAACGCACAGAACTGTCCTGTAACTTAAATGGAACATAAACCAGGTTATTCAATTAGGACTCGTAAAGTCAAAAAGGCATGAGCTCTTCAAACTGTCAAACTGTTCAGGAAGCTTTTCAAAGACCTGCATGGAACTGGATGGCAAGAGTGGCTTGACACAAGGAATACGACAGCTGAAACCCATGTCTTGCATACCTCTGTGTGTGATGGCTCTTGAAGCACTGACTCCAGCTGCAGTCCACTCTTTTTGAATCTTCCCCACATTTTTGAATGGGTTTTATTTCAGTCCTCTCCAGGGTGTGCTTATCCCTATTTTATACATATTTTCCTTCCCTGAGACTTTCTGTCAATATGCTTAAGCAGAGAAAATAGAAAACAGGAAATGAAAATTGAAGTAAATATAATTTGACACATCTCCCATCTTTTTGCAAACAGCTTCAACTATTCTGAGAATGTTTGCCTATTCATATGGAAGAACATTTGTTATGTCAATGAAAAAGCCTTCAGGAGGGACCAACAGGGTTTAATTCCTGATGGGTTTATTTATAATTCAGAAGAAGTCACTATCATGTACTGTACCTTTTTGAGTTTTCCAGCGAACTACAAACTAGATTGAAGATAAATTTAGATTTTTTATTTTTAGTGCAGATCACTTTCTTTCTAAATAACATTTACATAATGAAGCTGATCGCCCTTCATAACTGCGGATGTCATTAATGAAGTCTTTGCAACACACTAACAGGTAAGATTGGAGATATGGAGGACAGCAGCCACAATTCCTTTGTAAATGCTTCAATTCGTCATGCATCATACTGTACAGTATATACAGTGATGATTAGGTTGACATCAGTGGGACCAAAAACCCTGCAATGAAACAAAGTATTGCAATCTCAACATCTAGTTGCCAGTGGAGCGCCGTGTAGGGCGGATCCAGTTGCACATTGAATATTCCTGCAGTCAAATGAGCTCAGTTGCATTGAGTGATTGCTGTTCCTTTTAGTATTAATAATACAGGAGGAAGTTATTGTCCCTACGCACCACAGTATCATGAAGTTACAGCAAGCAGAGTGCAGGGGGGTTTGGATACTTTCACTCAGGCCTCTAGTGTTTCGGGGGCCTGCAGGCTTTTAGACTCAGGGGAGCCGGCTCAATTGTAAGGCTGACTGAGCAAGTGATAACTGAGTCCAAGCGGTGACAGCCTAGTCAGTCCTGCTGGCCCGGGCAGCTCGGTAAGACTAAACCCACAACAAAGCCAAACTCTCACAGTGAACTCCTGCTGAGAGACAGCTCAATAGAAAATTAGTCGCTGGGAGACTTCGAACACGGATTAAAGTCCCGCGTGTGATTAAATCTATCCAGATTTTACCGGTGCTGTGACCTTATAATCTGACCGGAGGAGACAAAAACATCTTTGTTCTGCATCGTTACCTAACAATGGCGGAGATATTCACTTTTGAAGACATCTCAATGTATTGTATATTCTATGTACATTATCATGGTGCAGATATAAAGTAGTCAACCAACTTGCATGTAGGACGATGCCAACCAGCAATTAACACCTGCACCAAAGTGGGGTGGGGTTGAAGAGTGAAAACTGAAGAGCGTCAGTGTGGTAGCAAAACAGAGAAGGCGTATTCAGAGGCCAGCTCCTACTATGTTGATACCTCCATGGAGAGAATGCAGCTAACTTGATACTGCAAGAACTCCAAAGTCATAGGTGAGTTTTTGATTTTCTTTTTTATTATTTCAAATGTTTTAACAGCACGACACAAGTTTATAGACCATAAACTTTACATTCATCAGCCTTTTAAATGTTTGTGATAAATTATCCTAGTTAAAAAAAAAAAAATAAAGTTTTGTTTTGGCAAATGATTCACAGATCAATATGTACCGGAATCTACTTACACAGTAGGCCATTGGAAAGTATTAAGCAAAAAAATAGAAACAGTAATTTAGTACAGTTCAGAGGTCATGTCCTATGTAGAAACCAGGCATCGCCATAATAATTAATTGATTTAACAGCAGTTGGACAACAGTTTGGAATTTGTTTGTGTGGAATTTGCTGTTTAATTGTGTCTGCAAAATCAGCAGCCAAGTAGTGCACTACAAGACATCAACGTGATGTTTTGTCTGAATGTTGTTCCAATGTCCGGTAGACAGAGTTTTTTCTTTTTCTCGGACTGAGCGAGCCACAGCAGTACATCATGCACTGTCTTGATGAAACAAGCTGGTTATTTGTTTTAATTTTTTTTAACACATAAATATAATTAGATTTTTATTTGTCTTGTCCAACATCATAACAGCTGAATGGGAGTCAAGCTGCCTTTAAGTGCTGAGTAAAATTGCTTGCCCAAGGGAAACTTCATAACCTAAATGAGGCTCCCTTGACATTTTACTGTGTTTATTATGAATTTTGTTGAGCCACATTTTGATGCAGGACCTGGGGTGGGGGGTTATAAGAAAGGGTGCAGAAGAACATCACAAACATATTTCAGCAATATTATAAACAACCATGACAACAACCAGAACATTGACAGAGCAAAATGGGCAAAAAGACAGGAAAAGACAAAAAAATATTTAAAAAAATACATATATACTGTACATACTGCATAGATACACACATATACAGTATATACACATACATACATATACATACTAATAATAATGAACATAATAAAAGAAAAAGAGTAAGAAAAACAACCTCATGAACAATGACAATCCAGGTGACACCTGCAACAGATCTATACAACAGCAGCAGTTCACATTACTCTGCAGTGACACAATGACTGCTTCAGAGTGAAACATAGAGAATGAGGAGATGTTAGTGGTGAGCACAGCTATGCATCCCAAACCACACTCCCTCCAAAAGTGAGGAACAACTAGAAAGACGCCGGGGCCCGGCACCCCAGCAGGCACCCCAGAGAGGTGACCCCCCCACCGCCGATACCCCACCCACCCACTGGCATTGCAGCCGGATGAGCCCCGGAGCCGAACCGACCCACTCCACCCCCGAGATCCTATGTGCTTGTTTGCAGGGAGTGGGGGAGCGAGGGCCCGGGGGATAGTAAGACCGGGAGGAAAAAGAAATTCCCTCCCAGAAGACGACCCCTCTTTGCATATCTCATAGAGCAGTGGTTCCCAAACAGTGTTTTTTTTAATTATTATTATTAACACTGGCCGGCTAGCGACTAACTTCACAACACACTTGTTCTCATGGCGTCAGCGCCATGAGAACAAACCTCAGACAGGCATTTGCTTCTACGTTGCTGTGTGAAATCAATGTGCAGAGGAAGGAAGTTCCGGTAATGCTTAAAAGGACGAAAATAAGTATTACATGTTATCATGAGTGTATCTGTTACTACATGGTCAAAGTATACATATTGTATAAAACAAATACCGCCTACCAGGTCCAGTGAATTATACTAAGATCATGATACATACTGTACATTATCAGCCGCGCACTGTAAATAACAAAGTGATGTGGTAGCCTGTCATTCTCCCTCTTTTTCATGCCTCAGGTTCATCCTATCAGTGAATCATTAGGAAAATGATCATGAGGAGAAAGATGTGTGTCCCACTAAATTAAACGAAGGCTCCAGACAAAAGGCAAAGCATGACTATTTTTCAATTCACATTCATCCTTGTTTGTGTTGTTTTACTCGGACGAAGTTCCTGTGAGAAAACAGGTTAGTGCAATTTTAATATCATATTATTTGTCTTGTTTTCACACATTTACTGTACATATTACCCGTACTTAATGGAAATCCTTTAGGAAGGGAAGAGAGAGCGACAGAAAGAAGAGAGCGACAGAGAGATGTCATACTCAAGGAGTTCCTATCAAAACTGAGTAACCAAGATGCTTGGAATCCTCAAAATCCTAAAGAAACAATTACGGATGCGCCTTTTCATCCTTGGATGAACAGTCTACTGGGCGGCCTTCAAACACTAAGTGGTCTACTTCCTGGTAAAACGCTGGCTTCCCCAAACCAGCCTATTGACCAAGCTTGTCTCTCTGGCTTCCTCTACAACATCTCTCAGTATCTCCAAGATATGAGTACAGGACTGGAAGGGGCACCCATAGATCTGGATCAGGACCAGCTGTGGGAGAAAGTGCTCTATTTTTTTCTCCAGACCGAAGGAAACGCTGCACAGAGCCAGTGGAATGGCCGAGTGCCACCTCGACCCAGCATTCAAGTGAAGAACTGGTTTCTGTCCCTCAGAGGCAGCCAACACTGGGACTGGCTGCTGGGCATCCTGCAGAGCCTAACAAGCCTCCCAAAGAGTCTGCCTCACAAGTCCCTTTTAACTTTGTTGTCTCAGAACTGGAAGACAGTGAGCGCCGTGGTGGACGCTGCTTTGCAGGCACTCATAAGTGGAACATACGGCCAGGCCAGTGCAGGCCTGCAGGGTTTCATCTGTGCACTGAAAGGTCACACTGACTGTCCTTTTGGGGTCAGCTGGCTTCAGTATGTATTGCGCCTCCTGGAAACAAACAACTGGAGTCCCATGGTCAGTTTGCACTCAGTTGGGGAGGATGCAGAACATAAGAGAGGCTCAAGTGGACGCATTAAACCCTTCAGCTTGCCGCCTGAAGCCATGAGGAAGGATTTATTGCCAGAAAATACTTTTCTAGATGACACAAAGGATACGCAGTATGATCCAGAATCTATGCGCAACTTATTCCTGCAAGCACTGTCACGCTCGAGTAGAAGCTACTTGGCACAGAAAAATCTAGCACTTGTTCAAAGTTTGGATGGGCTCAGAACGGGCCTCCTGCACAGGGTAGGGAGTTCTGTGTACGGTAACCTGAGAAAGAAAGTGTCACAAGTTACCATGGCCATGCTTGATGATGTCAGCAGTCTGGTGGATGTGCCGCAACCCGATGCAGGAGGACAATGCTCAGTTGGTGAGATTAGTAACATTATGCTTATGCACTAATAATTTGTGGCTGTAGTTAAGAGTATTCAGAATTTATGTGTAGCCTTTCAGGTTATATGCTCTCACACTAACAGTGTTTCTAAATTTCTAGAATTGCTTTTATTAATAAACAAGTACAATTTGAATGGTACAGTATATGCCTATTTTGTGTGCAAATGTCTGAAATTTCTTTTTTCACAAAGAAGCCCCTCAGAGATTTATTCCCAGTTAGCGTGTGTGCTTAAAATTCCCCACAGGCTTTCATCAGTCACTGAAATGTAAAAATACAAAATACATACATTTTTGTGGGCTAAGTATTTAGTGGCCTGGCACTAGCTGACATCCTGGTGTTTGGGTTCAAATACTGGGGTAGGTTTATACTCTATAGAACTTTAAATAGTCAGGGTCACTGATTGTGTAGTCTAGTGTGATTTTTACCAAACGTCATCTTTTGTTGAGTCCACTAGTATTTTTACCTTTTCCTTGTTTTAAATGATTTGTTGGTTGATCTAATGTGTTACATCCGACACAATTTTCCTGTGTCTCGTAGCTTTTTCCCACCTCCTACTCATATTTATTTTTATGTCTCTCCAAAGGCAACTTGAGGCAGCTGATCTTATGGTAAGATTATTCACATGTTTCCCATGTGTTAACAGTTTGTCAAAGTGAGATAACTAATTCTTCTCATGTGTCAATCCAAATGTAGGGGTATAAGACACAATGTGACATGGAACACCCAAGCTTTAGGTGTCACTACCCATGGGCTCCCAAGCATGCTGCCATTCCTGTCTTGTCCCTCCAATGATGAAGACCGCTTCAGACAAAAGACTGCTAACTCCACTTCTAAATCCTTGCCTTCCCAAAAAAGTAATCAAAAGCGGCCTAATGTCCTCCCTGGCACTCATCGCCACCACCAACCAACCCAGCCACAATCAAAAACAGAACAACAAAGAGAAATGGAGAAGTACTCAACCACTACAGAAATCCTTGAGGCGGCATGCAATGAATCCATCCCAGGATTGACAGGAGTTTCCAACTTCACTGTGTTTCTTTACTGTAAACTGTTTGAAGGAGATAATGGCTCAGTGAGTCCTGTTGTGGCTGAAACGGGTCTGGACCTGCACGCTACATGCTCTGATGCAGCTTGGTACCTGTCTGCGGCGGAGGAGGACTTCCTTTGGGTTCATGTGTGCAGTGAGTTCTTTGCTCATGAATTCAACAACACGGTGTGCACCAACTCCTCTTTCTGGCTGCAGAGAGCACATCAGGTGAAGACCACTTTATATTGACTGTGCTTTGTTTACAGTACACCCAAATGCCAACATTAGGTACACTTGTAGAATGACCGTGTAAAATATTTTCACTCATCATGTGGTTCATTAGGTTACTCAAATAATTAGAAGCATATTGCATGATGAGTGTGATGAGGGATGTAATTGGGCTTAATGCTTGGCAGCAATCACTTCAGGGTCAAGATAGCAATTGATTGCAATTCAAAGAGGGAATGTCCACATCCAGATTTATGCCATATTTTTTCAATATTTATTTGAAGTAACACTGTAGCTGTGTACAGGTAGGTGTGTATGTGTCTGTGTGTGTGGTTTTGTTTATGGATGGTACACTGGTAGTTAAACATCAAAAACAAGGTATATGTTACGTCAACAACTCTCAAAGCTGCACATCTGCCATGGTGCATTCAGGTACCCATATAGCATAGTATTTGGGAACTACGTTTAACCGCATGTTAACTTAAAGCAGCAAAGAGAGAATGGGAATTATTTAAACAGTCGTTTGTATAGCCACCCCCAAATTTGGTGGGGAAATTTGACCATTGGTGTCTGTATTGTCCTGAGGTAATGCTGGTAGCTGGAAGAGACAGACAACTGGGCCTGTGTAAATTCTGTTCTTAACGTGAATTACAGCTGTTCTCATTGGCCGTCTGCTCCAGGAATGACAGTCTTTACTGTCTCTACCTGCCAGAGGGCTCTTGGAGTTTGCTGATCCACGATAACAACAACTATGCCCATGGTGAAGTCATAATTTTCAGTCCTCTACTTCAGCCGGGCTTGCAGAAGTGATCCGCTAGAACTTACGAATGACCATATATTGTGACTTAGCAATTCTGTTAAGGGGTAGATCACTTGAGGGAAAAATGAGTCTGGCCGCCCCATCAACAGGCAGTTGGGTGTGACAGGATTGAGTTCACAAGGTTAGAGGATACGTAACCCAAGGGCCTTGAGTTGAGGATTAACACTTCCTGTGGCACCGCCTCACTTCCCAAAGTGGTACGTACGGCATTCTTGACAGATACGACATCTTGCTCCCAAGAACCGCCAAAGTGTGGAGCATTAGGTGGATTGAACTGGAAACAGATCTGTTCAGCTGCTATTTGGTCCTTTACTGCACGTTCTAAAGCACTGAAGGCTTTGCGCAGTTCTTTACTTCCTCCTTTAAAATTGGTGCCCTGCTCCGAGAGGAGTTCATAGGGCTTCCCTTAGCGAGCAATGAAGCGCCCGAGGGACCTTGTAAAAAAGTAGTCAGCATCCATGTTGGGTAGAAGATCTAGGTGGGTAGCCCTTGTGCCCCACCTCTTCTGTGTGCGTCGTCCCGGGTCGAAAGAGTCGACACCGGTGGAATAGAAAACGAGTCAGCATAGCCTCAACTGGAGGGAAGTATATTAGCCATTCTCTGCACTTTTGGGCGGCTTCTCCACTACAGTCCTTCAGTCCACACAGTTAAGCTGGTGCTTCTTGACTGCTTCTCTTCCTCTCAGTGTCCAATTTTTCCTGGCAGCTCTGCAAAAACACCCTCTGATTTAGGGTGGTGTAGTCGATTTTCATAATGCTGAATTACAAGCTTGACTACTGGGTGTGAGCATGGTAGGAGAATGGGACGCAGCAGTTCTTGGCTCAGACTATCACATCATCTAAGGCAGTGGTTCCAAAAAAATTTTTGCAGCGCCCCCCTTTTGAAAAAACACTGCTCTGAGCCTCATCACATGTCAGATTTTATGACTGGTCATATTCAAAAGTTAATGTTAGCAGTCTTCTGTTAGACGAGAGAGGTTTACCTACCGATTTTGAGCAGGGATACGTCTTTGGTATAGTGTGTCTTTGAGCATAAGATTGAAGTGTGAAGGTGGCACAGCATGGACTACACGTTGTGCCTAATGGGAGTACTTGCCACTCATTAAATGGTAGGTTGTTGACACATTTTAACATCCCGCCACAGGAAGCGAAAGAATGGATTGTCCTCTTCAAGCAGGTGGACTTGGACAAACATTACTTTAACATCTCTGCTGATGGCCACTGGGTGTTTGGGGAACCTGAGGAGGACTCCCAAGTGCCTGGCTCTGAGCGTAGGTCCAGGAAGAAAGTGGTCATTCAGGCTCGGTCCATTGAAGGTGAAGGAGTAGGTAAAGACTGTTCGATATTAGCCCTTGTATTGCACGGTGTGGTGGGGGAAACCACAAATAGAGGCTTTTTGTAGTCTTTGTTGGACAGATGGCTTTGACGTAGCCAGCATCAATGAGCTTGTGGATTTCTTTAGAGTAGAAGGAGGCCCTTTCAGATTCTCTCACAAGTCGTCTCTCTGTCCCGCGTACCTGGAACAGCATTGCTTCTTTGGTTGCCTGAAGCAAAGAGAGGCTTTAATCCATAATAATAGAGTAGCATACCTATTTACACCATAAACCATTCTTTTGCTGGGTGGCTCAAGAGGCTTGAGAGGGCTTGTAAAGTCCACCCTAGTCTGGTGTGAACTGCTGCAAGTCCGGGGTGGCCATGACATACTGGTTCTACTGGTGTAATAAGATAAGTATAATCTGACCCATTCAGTAGCAGCAGCTGGGCATCCTAAATGATTGAATTTATTTCAGGTGGCAATATTTCTCTTGCAAAGCTTTGACTGAATAGGTGTGACAGGCTAAGTACAGTTCTCTGGCAGTGAAGGCTTTGTTAATCTTGTAGCATTAGCCTGGCTGTGATGTAGCAGCTACTGAGAAGAATAAATTGGCTCCATGGATGGTGCAGACTTTTTGTCAGACTGTTCGGAGTGTGAGTTCTTCAGCCTTCCCATGATGGCCCAAACAAACAGCAACTTAACTAAGAGGCGAGACACATGTGACCCAAACCTAAATTTCATCCAACCATGGCTTCCAAGTTGATGCAGCATCCTGACTAGTGCACAAACTTGAAGGGCAAAGGACTTAATGTCTATTGTTCTAATGTTGGGCCCATCCGTCAGTGTGGAAATCCGTTTTAGAGCTAGCTGCTGTGGTTGACCATAAATCTCGGTGAACACCCTCACAGTGTCCGTAAATGGGTATGGACTGTTCCAGTAGGAGTCAGCAGTGAGCAACGCTTTCTCACATTTCAAATGGTACATGCAAATTTGGAACTTGAAGCACTCTGGAGCATCATAAGGAAGAAAACTTCCCTGCCTGCCCAGGGTGTCCAGGGTGTAGCCCGCCTCCCGCCCAAAGTCAGCTGAGATAGGCTCCAGCATACCTGCGACCCTGATGAGGATAAGCGGTATAGAAAATGAATGAATGATTGTCATTCCTCTCCTGACGTGATACCTCATAGGGTAACTGACCTCGTAGTCATGAAGATTTGATGGCAGTTGTCTTACGCTTTGTGGTCCACATCTCCTGGCTGTCTCTCTCATGTGGCCTGACCATATTGACTGTAGAGGTTGCTTACTCTATATCCGGCTCGAAGGACCAAAAATGTTAATGACACACTGTAGCTGTGTACAGGTTCAATTCAATTCTGTTTCAATTTCAATGTATTTGTATAGCGCAGAATCACAGCAGCAGTCATCTCATTAAGTTGTTGTGTTTGTGTGGTTTTGTTTACAGATGCACACTGATAGTGTGACAAGGTACAAAAGACAAGGTACACATTACAACAACTCTCAAAGCTGCACATCTGCCCTGGTGCATTCAGGTGGCCATCTGACGTAGTAATTGGGACTAGTAACTTTGTTTAACCACGTGTTAACTTAAAGCAACCAAGAGAGAATGGGCATCATCAAAACATCTGTTGTACATTGATGAAGTGCAGTTTTACACCACTAGCACCATAATGATGAACACATTATTAACCTTTTGAAGAGCAGTTATTCAAAACATTTGGAAATGTGTAGATGTGATTATTAGAGGAAATTACTTCTTACTTTGTGACCTTTTCTTGTTGGTCATCAGTTGAATTAATATAAGACTACCACTTGCCACTACTACTGCTAATAACAATGAAAAAATATGACACTATCAAATTAATTTATTTGTCCAATTTGTAATTGTAGTTATTTACAAATTAAGGTAGAAATATGGATCTTTACCTGCAAAATTAATGAAACCGTTTTATAATTGCAGAATTTTTGATACAGCTATTGCATTAGATGTTACACATTCTGCACTTGTACCTAATGTTGTGACAGTTTGGAGACTCATAACACAATGATTTAGCTGGAGGTTGTATGAAAAGTAAATCATCTAAGTAACAACTGAATACAAATTGCTATAAAATACTGTTTAGATACATTTTCAACACAGTATGTCATGTTTGTGCTGAGTGTCACTATGGTAGATCTGTGTTCACACAGACAGATTGTGTAGGTGTAATAACAGATTGTGTATGTGTAAAATACTTATTGTCCAGCATTAATGTAAACCCAACATTTCTTTCTCCCCAATTACAGGCAGTAAGGACAAAAAACTACAATGTGTTTAACCAGACAAGTATGGAGCAGTTGTGTGTGCACCTATCAAGACGTGCAACGGGCAGTCCAGCACTTGTGAAAAGTTGTCTGGCTCAGTTGGGCAGTAGCAGGTTTGTGAGTGCTGAGACTTTCATACACTGCTTTTTGCCCAACAACTCTGCACTTATCTCAGCTTTGTGTGGGAGAGAACCACCAGAATCCTACCGGTTCTCGCCAGAGCGCAGCTGGGCTGCAGCATACTGCTTGAGACAGCACAACATCTCCTCGGTTGATACCATTGAGAAGACCTGTCAATACGAGCAGTGGGCTGTGCAGACTTTTGTTAACGTGACCGTGCTGGAAGTATGTGGAAAGACACATGGATTGAGAGAGTACATGTGCCTGAATGCATCACTCTACCGTCAGTTGCTGCAATTGATGCCTCACTTGTTTGACTTTTGTGCCGACCTCCAAGCAGAAGCAGAAAACAGCAAGTGCTTACTTCAGAGGTTTTTTGACATGCTCCCTGCACAATATGAGTTTGACACATCACAATTGTGTGTGGACCCAGCACCGCTGATGCTGGAAGTGTTACACAAGTTGAGTGTGTGCCAGATAGAGGGAGGGGAGAACCAAGGATTTTTTGTTGTGCTTGGATATGTGTTAAGGGTGCTAGACTTCATGGTAGGCCTCTCTTCTGGTCTGGATGAGGGGGAGGGAGAGGCCCGACAATGTTTGGGTCAGGCCATCCTTCTTTCCAGTCTCCTTGAGAATGGATCCTGGAGTACACTGCAGCCTGAGGCCTCCATGAGTGTCCTTCACACTCTGGGAGTCTTCCTCCGCCGAGAACAGAACCCAACCCTTAAAGAGGACCTACTGAGCTGCTTTAGTGTAAGAAAACACACACACACATGCACATACATTACTAAAGTAGGCACTTACTTATTGTGGTTGTGGCACATCAGCCTGTATTGTGGGACCTCATTCAACAAGACAACAACTCATCTTCTCTAAGTGTTCTTCTGCAGGTAAATTCACATGTATCTACAGTACACTCCATTCCCTGAGTTTGTTGATGAATTATTCCATCTAACCATAGGAATATCTCAAGATGCCAGAAGACAGCATTCGCACTCTGGTGATGTCCGCAGAGAAAGATGCAGTGAAGAGGTTCCTTTCACATATGCATCAAAGCTGGGATCACATTCAAGTTGAAACCAGTCGGGTTTGTGTGAACTCTTCAGTTCCATTAGAACACGCTATTTAACAGGTTGTCCGCTACCAAAATTTGAGTTCAGTTCAAAACTTGGGAGCAACTAACATTTTTTCACAAGATTCCAAAAAAACAAGTGCTCCTGACATAAAGAATATCTTTTGTCCGGCTTATTTGCTGTAAGTCCTTACTAACACCAAATGCAAAAATGAGTAGCTCTCGGCCATTTTTTTTTTGTAAAAGTAGCTCTCCCAAGAAAAATGTTAGTGATCCCTGCCCCAGAGCAATTTATTTGAATAGTCTTCTCTTCAACCTAATAAACTTGACTTTATTTGTTATTAGATTTTGACTTTCAGCTGTTTCACGTAAATATATTTTCTTCACAGTACGGTTATGAGTGGCTGAAAAGTATTTGGACCATTGACATAATGATTGATTATTCTGTTAATTCTTTGCAGTACCAAAAATGTATTTACATTATGTTATGCCATTGACACTAGCATTATAGCAATCATGCTTACATTATAACCATCTAATTTAAATTGTGCTATTTATGCTACAACAGGATCAACTTCAAATTAAAATCACTAAATGAATACAGAACCACGATCCACATGTTTGTTTTTTTCAGAGAAGTTGTGTACCACAATGATGCACATTAGCACTCATTAAGGTCATCAAATTTTACCTTTATGCATTCCCACATTGTATCAGCATTTTGGAGTAAATAGGTTAAAGAAAATGGTTAAAATACATTATAGTAGTGTGAGATCAGCGTGTGAGAACAAAGAAGGTGCATTCAAGGACCGTGGGACTAATTGATTGCATGAAACATAAAAAAAACAGAGGGCTTTCTAACTGTGTATTATTTTTGAGCAAAATAATTGCTCATATTTCCAATATTAATATGCCTTTACATAAAATTTGATGTAGTTATTGTAGCTGCAAATTTAAATTTTCACCACAAAGAGATTTACATTCCTACTTATTATAGATAAAAACTTATTTTCACCTGCGATTAAATGCGATACATTTTGCGTTAACAACGGCAAAAATGCAATTAATCGCCATAAAATATTTTAATTGATTGACAGCCCTGATTTATATATGTTATATTTACAACTAGAAAAAACTCAGAAAACACAGACCTTTGCCAAGTGCCATAGTTCCTCCTTTATTGTGATTCACACCAAAATAATAATCCTAAATTTTAAAAAATAATTTTATATCAGTGACAAACCCACAACATACATTATATCCAAGCTGCAAAGAAAATATTAATTGTTTTAATTTATCGGACATATTTCACTACACATTCTTTTTTGGATTTCATAGAGTATTAATAAAATAATATTTGAATTCAATTGTACAATGTTATGTAAGATAAATATTTGTCACAATATATATATTTTTAATATTGATACTGTGAAATAATTTACTCAGACGTCAAATCTCTTTCTATGAAAATTCCAAAGGTTTCCCATTTATGCATATTATTATTACATTATCTCATCAGTCTCTGATATTTTGTAGAACTTGTTGGAAAATTGTCTTCTATTTTTTATTGTTTTGACCTAAATGCACCTATGCCAAAAATCTTGCAATGTTAAAAAATCTTTTTAAAAGAATTACTGGATCCAGACGGTGATCCTGATCACACCCCAAATTTTACTCAGTTCTTCCATATCCCATTTATTTATTTTCAAGTTATTTCGAACACAAGCAAATAGACAAAGGTGGCAAAAAACTGCAAAAACATGACCTCCTAGGCAGAGGTAATTACGACACCTTGTCCAAATACTTCGGATCTCCTGAAAATGGTCATATTGTTCCTGTTCCAGTTTATTATTATTTTGATTTTAGTTCAGTTTATTTGAAACATGCTTACCAAATCTACAAGGAACATGATATGAGTCCTCTTTGTACAATTCAACATGCGCCATTCTACATACTGTATAATGGCTGTATTTCCTAAATGGTAAATGTCATAATTATGTGAAACCTTTTAAAATGACTTCAAAGTCCACATCTTAAATGTTATTTTCATTGCATTGTAGTGGTTTACCAAGGCAAAATCAAATCGGTAATTGTCCAAATACTTCTGGACTTAACTGTAGCAGAAGCTGATCTACTCAATAAATTTTGAATATATAACAGATGATCTTTATGAACCCACATCTGTTTTTGTCATATTCTTTTTCTTCCTGCTAGGCTTCTCAAAAAGAGCTGCAGGCCATGGAAACAATGACTGCTGCTTTTATCCATAAATTCCCAAAAGTGACACCAGAACTCTTTGTGGACCTGTCCCAATTCATCCCATTCATGTCTGTCTCCGACATCATGAGCTTCCCGGCCTCTCTGATTGTTAACGACAGCGTGTGAGTTGCCGACTATGCAAAGAATCAAACGCAGGCAACCTTCAGTGTCCTCCTAATACAATTTTTTATAGACTTTTGCCTTGTTTTGAAGGCTGGCTGCCATTCGTGACCACAGCTACGAGATGAAGTCGCCACAGAAAAAAGCATTTATGAAAAGACTCCTGCAGTCAGTCCTGGGTGATGTCCCCACTTGGCCACCATACTTCCTCCGCTCTATCCTTCCTCTTCTGCCTTATCTTCCCATCAGTCATTTTCAGAAGTTAACCTCACAACAGGTTGAGTTGGGACTTGGAGCTTTTTCCTTTATATCAGCCATTTTCCAGCAATATGAACTATTTTGTGTTTTAGCTCACCCCTTTGGTGGAGTTGCTAGGCAACAGCAGCCTGGATGGTGTGAGAGGACGCCATGTTGTTCGGACAATTTTCGTCAAGAATAAAAATGTCACCGTTGATAGTGTAGTGAGGTGAGACAGTTCAGTATTTGTGCATTTCCATGGTTACAGAAATACTTTTTTATTTCATGCATGTTGAGAAAAAAGTATGATTTATTGTGGTGGCAACTTCTTTTACACCTCTTTGAACCTGACTTTCACAGCTTGGGAACATATGGGTAGCCCTTTGCTCCTTGAAAATGAATTCATGATTGCATTTAGAGCAATAATTAGCATGCATTGAACTTTCCAGTCATAGAGTTTACTTACAATACATGGCTAATGGTCATAGCAGTGAATGTTATTTTGCAGGCTTGGAGTCCTTGCCTGCTACTTGGATCCACTTGACCTGCATTCATTTCTTCACGATTCAACCGTGTCATTCACTCTCCAAAGGCAGCTTCTTCAGTGTGTGTCCAAGGGCTTCATTAGAGCCAGTGGCAGGGTGAGAAATCTGCAGAAAACCATCCTCTGAATGCAATGACGTTCAGCTTTTGTCTGCCACTTGGATAGCTTTCATCCTGGTTGATACCAGCAGTACAGGCACTGAATGCCAGCAGCATGGCTCCTGGAGACCTGACTGGCCTCAGTGCTATCCTCCCCCAGTTAGGAGCATCCTTCTTGCTGTCGCTTCCGTCGCAGCAACTGCTGGGGCTCCTCTCCCAACCAGGAATACCCAGATATTCTCCAGCACAGGTCAGGAAGAAGGTTGTTATTCCCCATGTTGTTTATCACAGTTTCCCACCTTTAAAGAATCTTAGTGTAACTGTATCAAAATGAAATGAATCACCACAGTCATCCTGCAAATTTTGCAGGATTACGTATACTGTATATTCTACAGTCAACCATCTACATCATGTGAAAATAGCTGTCCCCTAATATGTATGTAAAGTCTTAGTGCAAGCTAACCCTTTTACTCCTGAATTGCCATACACAAAGGTGTGAACAATTGTCAAAACACAAATCCTTTGTATTGCCACGAGTGTGGTCACAAGATTCCGCGTGATTAAAACATGACAAGATTTCTTGTTCAGAAAAAAACTGTCTCGTGGACACTAGTGACTATAATTCATTCATTCATTCATTCGGGGTTATGCTGGAGCCTATCCCTGATTGACTTTGGCCGGTAGGCAGGGTAACCCCTGGACTAGTCACCAGCCAAAAGCAGGGCACGTATAGACAAACAATCATTCACTCTCAAACTCATACCTATGGACAATTTAGAGTTGCCATTTAACCTAACATGCATGTTTTGGGAATGTGGGAGGAAACCAGAGTATCTTCCAGACCTCTTGACTGTGTGGCTAACATGCATAACCACTTGGCCACCATGCTAACCACTAGTCTATTCTGCAGCCACCTGGGACGATGATAATAAATCAATCAATCACACACTAAATGAAATTGAACTTGATGATTTTTTCAGCTTCAAGACATTGACGTGTGTTGTCTCTTATTCTCATCTCCCGCCTCCAACATGCAGAAAGCGAGTTCACTCTCTGCATTGGTATCAGCACCTTGGCACCTTTGTTACACACAACAATGGCAGGAACAGAATGAGCCACTTTGTTAGTCATGTAGTCTCTTTGTTTTTCTGTGTGAAGGGAGGGCCGTTAGCATACGGATTTACAAAATTACGTATAATTTACAATTAAATACAAATTACAAAAGTTTGACACATTTGACCTGAAATTTCTCACACAGCTAGTTCAATGCACTCCAAAATTGTCCATTGTAACTTTAAAATGTTCAGAAAATCCATGTAAAATCTGGTCAAGGTTGGTTTAAAAACGGGCTGCCTTTAACCAAAACATCTTTAACCAAAAACGGGACTTAACATTTAATTAATTTGATTACCCATATCTCACAGTCTGCCTTTCCACAGATATTAAGACTATAATTTTGGTTGACACTGTCAGAGAGGCATTATTCAGGTGTACATAATAGTACACTATTATGTATTAGTACCACTATCTTTCCACCCATCTGCTTAATCTGTCACAGGAAAGCTGGGCTCACATTAATATAGTACTGTCTGCTACTTTTATTTCCTTTTACTTGTTTTTATGAAAGACCATCAAAAAAGTCTTCCCTCAGGCTTTTCCACTTATTGTAATCCTGGCTAAAAGTGGAGTAATTTTACATTTTTTAAATGACTTTTCTCATGCGTTTAATTCCCATTTGTAACATTTTTCCAGGCTTTTGGAATATTGTCCAAGCTCTCCGAAGACACCAATGTAAGTAGACATTTTGGGAGAATATGGTTTGTGACTTGGGTCAGCTTCAATGTGTCAAGTAAATTTTTCTCCCTGGTAGCTGACAGTGGAAACATTGTGTAGACTAAAGCCATTACACTCTGGTCTCTCCCCTGCTGTGTTGAGTAACCTCCACTGGTCTGACGTCAGTGAAAGCGCCCACTGCCAGTGTTGGAGTAACATGCTGACTGAACTGGCACCTGGCCATAAAGCAATGCTATACAATGCAATGCAGGAGGTGATGCTGTTTGTTTCTCTCTAATACATTATTTAACCGTCCAGCTTTCTTCAATCATTGGTTGCGGTTCTTATTTTGTGTTCCAATATATATCAACAGGCTTTACACCGACACTCCCCAAACATCACTCAGCATGTAAATTGTCTCCTGCCATTAATTCCTTTGAGGAAGCTGAGTGAAGTCCTGCAGAGGCAACAACTCCCCAAAGACATCAGCTTCTACAGAGACATCAAGTGGTCACCACAGCAGGTGCACATTAAACTTCTCCTCAACTTGTGAGGCATTAAACTTTTTTTTACGTGACAATAGGCTCCCACACGCCTACACAAATGAAGAAAAAGTGAACAATTAATCCTCATAGCTTCACTCCTATTAATCTTCACTTCATTGGATATGCTTCAGATGAGCCTTTCAGGATATTAATGCTCTGTTGGCACCAACCTCCATTACGCTAATTAGTTTGGCTCTGACACAGTGGTGTGGAAGAATGTACTATAAATTAATAATAGCGACGTTAAATGGCTTTTTGTCAAAGCCAAGAGTCTATTAGGCTGCCTTCATCACATTTACAGTAAAAGCAGACCAGACTTAAAATCAAAGATGGCACACTATGCAACAATGTATCACATATAGATAGTATGTGTGAGTCCTAGGTGTTTGTATTATTGATTGATGTTGATTGTAGAATGTAGATAAAGTTGTTTTACTTGTACTCAGCCCACAGTCGGAATGTCATGCATACTGTACCTTACAATCACAACATTAAACAAACTGAAATCCTTAATAATAACGTGCTTTGGCTATTGTAAACATGCTGTATGTTTGGCACTTCTGAAAATAAGTTTGAATACAGTATGTACACATAACCATGTCACTTAGGAGTATACAATAATAATCACCGCTGACCAGATTCTATTATTGATAAGTCACTAACAAAGGTGTAGAGAGCGGTACAATATTTTACACAAATAACAGTATGCTGAAAGTACTTAAGTATAAATAAAAGTACAAGTGTAAAAATCTACTCAAATGTAAGTAAAAAAATTAACTAATTTAAAGATGTGCAAATATGAAAAAACAAGCCAGGTACAATAATAACAGTAAATTTAATTCACTACTTTCCATTTCTGGCCTCTAACTTATACACGCTGTCTTACAACATGAGTGCTTTAAAGGCCACTATACATGTAGACTGCAAGCAAGCTAGCCTGCATTAGCCATAGCTTTTGAAAGAGTTCATTCATTCATTCATTTTCTTTACCGCTTATTGAAAGAACAAATACACACTGCTAAAAAAATAGAGGAACAATTTATTGTAGAGTATAGTAACCTATTAGTCAAACTTCAGGGATATTGATCTAATCAGTTAAGTAGCAGAGGGAGTTGTTAATCAGTTTCAGCTGCTTTGTTGTTAATGAAATCAACAACAGGTGCATCAGAGGGGCAACAATAAGACCGACCCCAAAACAGAAATAGTTTTCCAGGTTGAGGCCACTGACTCCGCATCTCTTTTGGCTGTTTTTTTACTGGCTGACTTTCTACTGCTGTAGTTTTTCATTTAGTTTGGATCAACATCTCTGTTGTCCAACTCCTCCTGGATGGCACATCAATACGTATCGTTGCAAGAAGGTTTGCTGTGTCAAACAGCAAAGTCTCAAGAGCATGGAGGAGATTCCAGGAGACAGGTAGTTACTCCAGGAGAGCTGGACAGGGCCGCAGAAGGTCCCTAAACCCTCAGCAGGATCGGTATCTGCTCCTTTGTGCAAGGTGGAACAGGATGAGCACTACCAGAGCCCTACAAAATGACCTCCAGCAGGCCACTGGTGTGAATGTTTCTGACCAAACAATCAGAAACAGGCTCCATGTGGGTGGCCTGAGGGCCCGATGTCCTGTAGTGGGCTCTGTGCTCACTGCCCAGCACTCTAGAGCTCAATTGGCATTTGCCATAGACCACCAGAACTGCGCCACTGCCGCCCTGTGCTATTCACCGATGAGAGCAAGTTCAACCTGAGCACATGCAACAGACATGAAAGGGTCTGGAGATGTCGTGGAGAACTTTATGCTGCCTACAACATCATTCAGCATGACTGGTTTGGTGGTGGGTCAGTGATGGTCTGGGGAGGCATAGTCCCTGGAAGGACGCACAAACCTCTACAGGTTAGATATTGGCACCCTGACTGCTATTAGGTATCGAGATAAAATCCTTGGACCATTGTCAGAACCTACGCTGGTGCAGTGGCACCTGGGTTCTTCCTGGTCCACGACAATGCTTAACCTCATGCGGCTAGAGTATGCAGGCAGTTCCTGGAGGATGAAGGAATTGTTACCATTGCCTGGCCCCCACGTTCTCCTGACTTAAACCCAATAGAACAACTTTGGGACATTATGTTTAGGTCCATCCAGCGCCGCCAGGTTGCTCCTCAGACTGTCCAGGAGCTCAGTGATGCACTGGTCGAGATCTGGGAGGAGATCCCCCAGGACACCATCTGTCATCTCATTAGCAGCATACCCCGACGTTGTCAGGCATGCGTGCAAGCACGTGGGGGCCACACAAACTACTGAGAATCATTTTGAGTTGCTACAATGATATTTTGCGCAATGGACCAGTCTGCTGCATCATTTTTTCACTTTCATTTTTGGGGTGTCTTTGATTTTTCCCCTCAACAGGGTGATCATTTCCATCAAATTATATGGCATCATTTTGTTATTATTACATCACCTACTTATTATCAGGAAAGATATTCAAGATTATTTTTCCTCCCGTTTCCCCTCTGTGGGGGAAAGTGTTCCTCTAATTTTTTTGAGCAGTATATAATAATAACAAGTGACAATTTTAATGATAACATAGCTATGTATTTAATGTGTTTCAAATCTACTACACACATACACACACACACAGATAATAAATATTGTTTGTTATTATTAAGTCAAGGCACATTTCTGTTTGGACAGGCTCAGCTTCTGTTTAAGTGGATACATGACTCTAAAAATGTCACCACAATGTTTAGGTAAGTCACTAAAGAGACAAATCATCAGATATCTGATAACATTCAGTACAAGAGAAAGTTTAACTTTTCAAAAGAAGACTTTGTTTGATGCTTCATTAAGGTAATAATGTCACAGTGAATGTAACAAAACCCAAAAGTTTAAAGCAAACCCAAAAGTTGGATGCCATAAATTGGATTGACTTGAGATTTCTCACACAGCTCCAGTACGTTCTAAAATTGTGCTGTGCAACCTCAGAATGTACAGTAGCGCTCAAAATAAAAGCGGTGCAATGTGACCAAAGGCCAAAAACCCAGACTGCCAACCCAGCGTTCAGTGCAGCATTTAAGGGCGAGGTAGTGAGGTATTACTAATGACACTTGCAAATCCACATTGGCTGGAATCCGTTACACCAAATTCTGTGGCGATTTCGCTATACAGTAGTGTTGAAAATAATAGCAGTGCAATGCGACTGACTAGATTAATCACTGTTATTAGTATAATTGTATTGCTACATGGCAAACAAGTTACCAGTATTTGCAGTAGATTCTCATAAAACAAAGACCTAGCATTCATGATATGCATGCTCTTAATGCTGTGCAGTCGGGCAATCAGTTGAAAGGGGGGTGTTAAAAAATAGCAGTGTGGCATTCGATCAGTGTTCAATTTTGTGAAAAAACAGGTGTGAATCAGGTGGCCCCTATTTAAGGATGAAACCAGGACTTGTTGAGCATGCATTTCTCTTTGAAAGCCTGTGGAAAATAGATTAATGAAGACATTGTTCAATAGAACAGCGTACTTTAGTTAAAAAGTTGATTGGAGAGGTGAAAACTTATGTGAGGTGCGAAAAAGTTTTGGCTGTTGAGCTAAAATGATCTCCAATGCCTTACCAGAGACCACAGACACGTGGCAGAAAATGGAAGACAACTATCAAAATGGATCGAAGAATAGCTAGAATGGCAAAGGCTCAGGCAATGATCAGCTCCAGTATGATCAAAGACAGTCTGGAGTTACTTCAAAGTACTGTGACAGTTAGAAGACGTTTGTGTGAATCTAATCTATTTGCAAGAATTCCCCGCAAAGTCCCTCTGTTAAAAAAAGGCATGTGCAGAAAAGGTTACAATTTTCCAAAGAACACATCAACTGGCTCAAAGAGAAATAGGGGAACATTTTGTGGACTAATGAGAGTAAAATTGTTCCAAAACTCTAAATTCAAGCTACAGTACACATTGTAGACAGTGAAGCATGGTGGTGCAAGCAACATGATATGGACATGTTTCTCCTACTATGGTGTTTGTCAAGTCAAACTACAGAAATGTAGTCTAGCAAGCTAAAATGTATTAATCCTTCAGATGGGAAATAGGGCAAAACCAGTGATAAAATGTGAATTGGTTATTTTTCAAATTTATTAGAAAACAGAGAGCATAATGTCATTAAGAAAAAAATGGTGGTAAAGAAGTTGATTTATTATTTTTTCATGGTTAAACAAATAACAGGTTTTCATTATTGTAGTTAAACATTATTTTAGTAATAAAAATATTCTACATAAAATCAGATGACAACCGGAAACAGGAAGGAACAATTAGTCACCAGCTCATCGGGGGCGTCAACAATAGACGTGCGGCTTCCCTTTGTAAGCAGGTATGGCTGCAGGCAGGTGCGGTGTTCTGATGCAGTGGTTTAAAGCGATCAACACAAACGTCATGCAATTAGGGCTACAAGTCTGAAGAGGCAGCCGGTAAGGAACTGAAATTTCTTAAAGGCTGTTCAGGACCGCTGTGGTTTTGGTGCGCTGCTGTTTCGCACGCATTGAAAATTTGCCCTAATTAGATGCCACCGGTGACGCATCTCAATATTTAAGGCTTATTAGGAATTAATCTCAAACGAATTGGAACGAGTGATCTTGCCCTAGTTGTTGGTATTAAAATACATTGAGGATGCCGCCGCCAATCATTTACAGCACATATGGGCGCGGAGGCTCATGCGTGTTGGTTTAATTTATTGTTTGATTGATTGTAATTTGAGTTGTGCCTGGGCATGAGCAGCCTCTTTGGGGCTTAAAATGAATGTTAATTATGTAGATTTCTTTTGCACTTCTTAAACAAGTTTATTTAATCTAAAATAGTGTGTTAAAGTCAGACATTAGATAAACAAACGTAATATAATGGATAAAGGACTAGTTAAAATAAAAATGTTTAAAAAGAAAAGTGTGTTAATACTGGAAATAGCAAAGTGGTAAATATAAATTAGTTTAATTGGTCCCATAAGAATAAATTGGTAAATGTAATGGTAGTAATTGTAACATTGTTTATATTACGTATATGGTTTCTTCTACTTGAAGGTTTTCACCTGTGCTGTGCTGTGGCGTGCCGTGCTATTCTGATACTATCAGTATGATGTGCTACAGTATGTTGCAAAGTGACTCCTCACTTAAATAAAGTGAAAGAAAGTGAAGCATCGAGTGGATCCAGTTTCTTCAGTGTAGCAATGCTGACTCTTAGTTCAAGGGATGCATGAAGTCAGGAAGAACTTGACAATGTTGGTCCTATTTATCTCATACCAGGGATCATGGATCAGCTTGCATATGTCACAATACTTGAAGAGGTCATGTTGCTTTATGCTAAAGAGGACATGCCCTTGAAATGAGTGACCCCAAACACATTAGTAAATGAGCAAAATCTTGTTATGTTAAGACATGGAGTGGCCAGCCCAATACCTGGACTTTAATCCAATGGAGAACATGTGGGGTGACATCAAAAATGCTCTTTCTGAAGCAAAAGCAAGAAATGTTAATGAATAGAATTGAATGTTGTTAAAGAATTTTAGAGTGGAATAACAGTTGAAAAGTGCCACAAATTGGTTGACTCCATGGAACACAAGCAGTTATAAAAAACTGTGGTCATACAACTAAATATTTGAGTGAGTCACAGGATTTCCAAATCCTAGAAACAAAATAGTTTTTACAAAATAGTTTTGAGTTTGCAAAGTCAACAGTAGACATTTCTATTTTCTGAACAACCCCCCTAATTGCCCAAATGCACAGCCTTAAGAGCATGCATATCATGAATGCTGGGTCTTTTTCTGTGAATCTACTGCACCTACTAACTTGTTTACCATGTGGCAATACAAATATACTAATAACAGTGATTAATCTGGTTAGTCCCATTGCACTGCTATTATTTTGAACGCTACTGTATAGCCAAATTGACACAGAACTTGGTGTAATGGATTCCAGGCAGTGTGGATTCGCAAGTGTCATTAGTAAAACCTCACTACCTCGCCCTTAAGAGCTGCACTGAACGCTGGGTCGAAAGCCTAGGCTTTTGGTCCTACACTCTTGTCTCCCATTTCAAACGTCCTGCGTTTGAGCCCCAGCTCGAGCGTTGTGAAGCAGGCGGGTCACATTGGTACACAAAAAATCCATGTGAAATTTGGGAAAGATTGGTTGGAAAAACAGGGTTGCCGTTAACCAAAACATCTTTATAGTGGGTATGGGTAGGACTTTTCTCCATCCATCCATTTTCTTCCGATTATCCGAGGTCGGGTCGGGAGGGAAGCAACCTAAGCAGGGAAGCCCTCTTCCCCGGACACTTTGTCTAGCTCTTCCCAGCGGATGACGAGGCGTTCCCAGGCCAGCTGAGAGACATAGTCTCTCCAGCGTGTCCTGGGTCTTCCCCGAGGCCTCTTACCGGTTGGATGTGCCCTGAACACCTCCCCAGGAAGGTGTTTGGGAGGCATCCTAACCAGATGCCCGAGCCACTTCATCTGACTTATCTCAATGCGGAGGAGCAGCAGCGGTTCTACTCCGAGTCTCTCCCGGATGACAGTGCTTCTCACCCTATCACTAAGGGAGAGCCCAGCCACCCTGAAGGGAAAACTCATTTCGGCCGCTTGTACCCGCGATCTTGTCCTTTCGGTCACTACCCAAAGCTCATGACCATAGGTGAGAGTAGGAACGTAGATTGACCGGTAAATCGAGAGCTTTGTCTTTTGGCTCAGCTCTCTTTTCACCACGACAGACCGGTGCAGAGTCTGCATCACTGCAGACGCTGCACCAATCCGCCTGTCCATCTCGTGTTCCATCCTTCCATCACTCGTGAACAAGACCCCGAGATACTTAAACTCCTGCACTTGAGGCAGGATCTCATCCCCGACTCGGAGATGGCACTCCACCCTTTCCCGGGCGAGTACCATGGACTTGGATTTGGAGGTGCTGATTTTCATCCCAGCCGCTTCACACTCAGCTGCGAACCGATCCAGTGAGAGTTGAAGGTCACTGCTCGATGAAGCCAACAGGACCACATCATCTGCAAAAAGCAGAGATCAAATCCTGCGACCACCAATCTGAAAGCCCTCAATGCCCTGGCTGCGGCTAGAAATTCTGTCCATTAAATTAATGAACAGAATCGGTGACAAAAGGCAGCCCTGGCGGAGTCCAACCCTGACTGGAAATGGGTCCGACTTATTGCCGGCAAGGCGAACCAAACTCTGAGACTGGTCATAGAGGGAACGAACCTCCTGGATTAGGTGGTCTGATACCCCATATTCCCGATGCCCTCCCCACTCACGCACGCACGCACTAACCACAGTATTCCCCGAGGAACACGGTATAGAGCTGGTCCACAGTTCCACGACCAGGACGAAAACCGCACTGCTCCTCCTGAATCCGAGATTCGACTATCCGGCGGATCCCCCTCTCCAGAACACCTGAATAGACCTTACCGGGAAGGCTGAGGAGTGTGATCCCACGATAGTTAGAACACACCCTCCAGTCCCCCTTCTTGAAAAGCGGGACCACCACCCCGGTCTGCCAGTCCAGGGGCACCAACCTCGACGTCCACGCAATGCTGCAGAGTTGTCAACCAAGACACGCCCACAGCATCCAGGGCATTAAGGAACTCCGGCCGGATCTCATCCACCCCCGGGGCCTTCCCACCAAGGAGCTTTTTGACCACCTGACCTCAGCCCCAGAGATAGGCAAACCCGACTCAGAGTCCCCAGGCACTGCTTCCATGTTGGAAGGCGTGTCGGTGGGATTGAGGAGGTCTTCAAAGTATTCCCTCCACCGTTCCACAACATCTCGAGTCGAGTTCAGCAGCACACCGTCCCCACCATACACGGTGTTGACTGTGCACTGCTTCCCCCGCCGAAGACGGCGGATGGTGGTCCAGAATCTCTTTGAAGCCATCCAGAAGTCGTTTTCCATGGCCTCTCCAAACTCCTCCCATGTCCGGGTTTTTGCCTCAGCGACCGCCAGAGCTGCAGACCGCTTGGTCTTCCAGTACCTGTCAACTGCCTCCAGAGTTCCATGGGCCAAGAAGGCCTGATAGGACTCTTTCTTCAGCTTGACGGCATCCCTCACCACTGGTGTCCACCAACAGGTTCTGGGATTACCGCCACGACAGGCACCGACCGACCACTTTACGGCCACAGCTCTGATCGGCCGCATCAACAATGGAGGCATTGCCCACTCGGATTCAATGTCCGCTGCCTCTCTCGGAACATGGTCAAAGCTCTCCCGCAGGTGGGAGTTGAAACTCCTGACAGGGGACTCTGCCAGACGTTCCCAGCAGACCCTCAATGTCTTTGGGTCTGCCAGGTCTGACCGGCATCCTCCCCCACCATCGGAACCAACTCACCACCAGGTGGTGATCGGTTGACCGCTTCGCTCTTCTCTTCACTCGAGTGTTCAAAACATGTGGCCGCACGTCCGACGACACAACCACAAAGTCAATCATCAAACTGCGGCCCAGGGTGTCCTGGTGACAAGCTGTTTGTCATGGGTGACCCTACCAGGGGCATGACAGCCGCCGACAACTTAGCTCACAGGATCCTTGGGACACGCAAACTCCTCCACCACGATAAGGTGGTGACTCAGGGAGGACTTTTCTCTCTTGGTTAATTTCTATTTGTAACATTTGTCCCGGCTTTTAAAGTACTTCCCCGGATTTCCAATGCAGGTTGACATTTTGGGGAATATGTTGGCTGAGCATATTCTCACTTCACTTCACTTGAACTGTCAAAAGTATTTGTCTCCCTGGTAGTTGACAGTGGAAACATTGTGTAGTCTGAAGCCATTACACTGTGGTCTGTCCCCTGCTATTGATGGTATTTAAATAACAATATGTTTATTATTGTGGTTGTAGTTTGTCTGGTGTACAACTGAGAGCTGTTTGATAAAGTCTGGTTACTTGAAAACCACAATAAAAATAAATTGCTAAATGAATAAATACATCTGACAGTGTCAGAACTCAACATTATTAACTTTGTAAAGAAATCATTTTCACAATCAGCTCTTGTACTGGATCTTACTAGATTGTGTGGGTGTGCCTGGGAGTAGTATAATTTTTCGTTTAGGAATCCATATGTAAATTAAATAATGACTTTGGTTGTTGTAGAGAGCTGGGTCATGTTGGAGGTGGAATGCCATGTAACTTTTTGAGGCTTTGGCGCAATGACAGTGATTTTGTAGAGCGGCTTCATACTGTTACTTGGTTGCCAGGACACCTTAGACCTGCACTGGTGAGAGGCAGTGTGCTGACTGCTTACTGTTTACTAAGTGGAAATCCTGATAAACAGGCATAAATTATCTCCAAAAAAATGTTAAGTGCTAACTTGTACTTTTGTATTATGTTAAGCGAAAATGTATCCTAGAAGAACTTAGAAAACAACCCGAAGTGGATCTCAGCCCTTTGAGCCCTTGGTTTTCTGCAACATTACCGCAAGTATCTCCTTACTTGACATGTCAATGGGTTTCTTACATTAATGTTTTACAGTTCATCCAAAACATATACTTGTACTCTAATGTCTCTCAGGGTAACAATGATGGATGACCTTTCCAACATATCCTTCAGGGCTGTTCTGGACCGTGTCGAGGCACACTTTGCAGATTTTCTTCTACTACCACATTACAAGCAGACAAACATAGCCGAGAGGGCCATAAGTGAACTGGTAATACACATCGTGTGCAAGCTGTATATTCTGCAACTGCACAGAGAAAACAATAATGCACACACATTTAAGCAGTAGTCATTTAAAAAGATGCTCATGTTCATTCATTGAATTAATGCTTATTAAGGATACCAATTCATGATTTGATTCTAATATAAACTTAATTTTGACACACAGACAGTATGTATGTGTTTTGCTGAAATATTTGGATACTTCAAAACATAATGATTCAGATTTGACAACTTATTAGATGCAATAATAATTATTACAAGACATTGTGTGGTGCACTGCAGGGCTCTTCTACCCTTATTGGAGGTGTGATTGATGGTACCACTTTGGACTTCCTGGGCCCTCTTCTGCCTTTCTTGGATAGAGACAGTTTGGCTCTGGTAGACAGAGGGGCTTTTGCTTTGCGGCTGGAGGAGATGAGAAGCTTCTGTCTTCCCAAAGAATCCCTAAGAGATATCAGCATGCTGCTCACTCAGAAAGACATGATTGGGTAAATTAAGTCTTTGAAAAGTCATAAACCTGCATGAATTGTGACATTTGGGTTAATAACATGTCAATAGATACCTTTCTATGGTGATTACAATCATGCCCAGAAAGCAGTAGGAAAACAACTGTCACAGACTGAAGTAAAAATGTAATTATTCACAAATACAAGACAGTAATTCATGCAGGATTCTAGTGTCAATCATCCATATTGTTATTTTCCTATACAAACTGAAAAAAGGCTGACAGGAAATATATTCTGTATTTCTGCCAGACTGGGTTATGAGGGCTGGAATAAGTAGTAATAAGTACTGCATTTATTTTTTATAAATGAAGAAAAATTCAGTATGGCCACGTTAAAAACAAAATATCAACATTATGTGAAGAAAAGTAAAAAGTAAGAATATATTCATTATGCTGTAGAATTAAGGGATAATATTAAAAGAGAACAAAGTTGGAAATATTGCAAATTAATATCAAAATGCTCCAGAGCCCTAATATGTTAAGTATTAATGAGGTATTAATATTAATCAGGTGACATCATTGAACAGTTGTTCAACATTTTTGGTTGGTTGATCAAACAATGTGATACACACAAATATTTGCACAATCACAAACTCTTCATACTCATAATAGTGTTGAAGTGACATTTGTCATACTCATACTGAAGTCCTTAACACAGGTCCAGTACATGTATTTTCATAACTTTTTCTAGTAATCTTTTGGTATTTGTTTTCTGTGTGACACTAATACTGATTAATATGTAATGTACACATCACCGTTTGCTAGGGAGCCATCCAGGTGGCAAGTGGGAGATGTTGAGCATTTGGGAAGGCTGCTTTTTTCTCTGTCTACAAAGCAGATTAACTCCATCCCACTGGTGAGCAACTGACACCGCAACCATCTAAAATGACAACAGAAGTGCTGTCTTAAATGAGAGTATTACGTGTTTCCCTTGTTTAGACAGTGTTGAATAAAGATACAGTGGAACAGGTTCTTGTGGGACAAGAACACTGGGAGGACAGTGTGGTGAGTGGAGTTTGTTTGAGGCGTTGCATGGACCAACATCACCAAAGAGAGAAGAAGCTGAGTCTCGTGCGAGGGATTGTCAAAGCACAAGGCAGGGATGCAGAAATTTCTTTTACTAGTACTGACTTAGTACTTTTTGGGCAGGGTTTTCAAAACGTATGCAGGTTAAGACCACAATTGAAAAGTTGATTTCTTATTTCATGTTGTACATATAACCACTTTGTTAAGAACAAAACAAATACATGAATCAATTTTGGTTCCTCACCTTGGGCTTATGCAACACTATTGTATCTTAATGTACATTATTGATGCTGCAATAAATCGTCTGCCTGACTGGTTCTCTGACATCAGCAATCAGCAACCCATGCAAGCTGTCATGTGACCCAAAATAGACCCTTACTTAAGTCTGGGAAATTCTGTAATAGATGGACAATTGTTCTATGAAGTGCAAATGAAATATGTTTTGAATAATTTTAATGTTTTTGGTGTGTCTTGGTGTAGTCCCACGCTGTGTAGACATTAAAGATACATTCCCCTCAGCATGGACATCAGCTCAGCTGAGGCGCATGTCACTAGTGGATATGAGAGAGTGTGCAGAAGTCTTTGGCCAGGATGCTTCACTAAGCTCTGAGCAGCGCAGGGCACTGTGGGTCAGACTTCGGCAGGTCAGTAATGCTACATGCTCATGTGATTTTGTAATTGTTAGATTGTGTTAATGTGGGTCCAAGGTTGAGTGCTTTTTGGGTGAGGTAACAAAAGAGGGCCATACATAATTAATATATTTATGCCCTGGCTAGTTAAAGTGTAATTGTATGTGGCTAGAAAGCTACAAGTTACACAAGACTGTGGCAAAAAACTGCCATGCAGCTCAGTTTGCAAAAGGAGTGGGTTAATAATGTTGCAGCTCGCCAAAGTTTGTGTCACTCACGCAGCCCCAGGCCACGATGCGACCACCACCATACATGACTGTAGGTAAAACATAATTATTTTGGTCCTCACTTGTGTTACCAGCTATTCAGGCAATAATGGCTCAGAATGTTGAGTAATTTTCAGTGCTTAGTAAATACTGTATGTTGTGCCATTCAAGCTCTGCACTGACTATTTTAAAGTACAGGGCGTCCCAAAAAATGTATACACTCTTTAAATAATTGCAAACTAGGTGTTTATAATAATTTGTTTAATTTTGAACATGTAAAAGAATTTACAAACATCATTCTATTGTTTTGTCACCACCTGTTCTCAAACTGATGTTCACCCTGGTCCAGACATTGCAGACAACACCAAGCAATGGAATAGCACACACCGTTAAACAATTCTCTTGGTATTTGCGTGCATTCAGATTCTATGGTTGCTCTCGATTCAGTGACTGTTGCAGGTCTCATTGCGTAGACGTTGTCTTTTAGGTATCCCTGTAGAAAAAAAAAAAAAAAGTCTAGTGGTGTGAGGTCTGGTGAATGTGGAGGATAGTCAACAAAACCCCTCTGTCCAATCCACCTGTTTGCCCTCATCAAAGAAGGCTCTAACATTGAGATGGTAGTGTGGGGGTGCCTTCCCTTGAAAATTTAACAAATTAGAACAAACACCTAGTTTACATTATTTAAAGTGTGTATCCAAGTGTCATTTCTCTTTCAAAGTATTATCCCTTGAAGTTACACTGTAATAAAAATTAAAAAAAATAGTTGCTGAACTCTCAGAGGCATTCTCACATTTACCGGTATTACCTTGATTCTGGTAAAATAATTTAAAAGTACGTTTAAAAATGTACTGCAAAGGAGGGTCACTAACATGATTTATCAATTTTTCTGAAATATGTTCTATATTGTTCACTTTATGATGAAGACCAGTACATGTATTGTTTATGGGGCCAGTGAACAAGAGCTTTTTAGAGGTAGGTCGTCAACTTCATTTGGTTTATTTTTAATAAAAATAGTCATGCCAAATCGTTGTTTTGCCGCTGGCGTTTAGTGTTTGAGTGATACTGTAAGTTTGTTTTCTTTTCCGAAAGACAAGGCTTAAGACAACAATGGACAAAGTACGAAGAACAAAAGAAAAATGTCAGCCGACCACGCCATCTTTTATTTGCAGCGACCATTTCACAGAAGAGCGCTGTGAGGGAACAAGAAGCATTTGACTGAAAGTACGCTGTAAACGCAGTTTGAATTCTGGGATGCTATTCCCGATGCTTTGCAACAACAGGAAGGGACAGAGTTGCCACAGAACAGAAAGCCATGTCTTATTTACATGTTGTATTCTAAACACTATGCCAGCATAGCAACAAGAATTCAATATTAAACACTTTCACAACAATAGTGAGGATAAGCGGGATAGAAAATGGATGGATGCAGGAGCAACAGCGGCTGCAAAATACACACTAAAAAAGGCTTTAAGACCCCTTTACACTCATTAACGAGATGATTTAAAACAATAATTGAAGGATAAGCAACTCTGAGGCAATTTATGCTTACCATTCTGAGTTTTGAAGCCAACCATCTCCATGTTTTGTCCTCATCAGACATGCTAATTTCATCTTCGGTGGTTTGAATAAATAAAGCTTAATGCCCCGTTATGCAAGTTCTCTATGGTTTTCATCTCCAGATGTTTCTCACTCCTCAAACTACTCACACATCGCTCAGATGTTTTCTATATTGACTGTGACCATCTTCTGTCTGGTACGCCGCCGTGTCTATTGTTCGTGTGAATGCACCCTTGTCGACGTCACTTCGGAAATGCCCCCCCCTTTTTTTTTTTTTTTAAATACAATAATTGTACTTTTTAACCAAATTTGTTTCATAAAACTAGAATATAGAACACAATTACAAACAATATATAACATATTTAAGAAAAGTTAATAAAACATATCAGTGACCCCTTTAAATGTACAGTACTTCTCTTGACTAACTACACCTATAACACTTGTAATAATTTTTATTACATTTTTCAAGTGTGCCTAATGGTACGTCTAGTAAATATAGCAGTCCATTTAGTCTCCCACACCCAGGAGCCAAAAAGAGATGATGGTGTTGCCTCAAGCTGTGCGAAGTTTAATTATAAACATCTGTCTGTGGCTGAAATGTTGCTGTTCTTTGACCACTGCAGGCGTTCAGTCCAGTGAGTGAGCTCAGAGCAGATGAGCTGTTGGCTCTTGGCTCTCTGGTGACTGAGATGGCAGTCAGAGAACTGCATGACATCTCTTTGACTGATGTTGCTTTTTGGGCCCATTTGGGGACACTAACACACTGGAACCCTAGGAAGGTAAACTGAATGTGAACTTGACATGAATGCACACTGACTCGCACACAGAGGTGAATGTGTGTGTTCCTGTATGACTTTTTAGATGAGAGCAGTGATTTTGGGAATGATGCGCAAGCGCAACCTGAAGATTGAGCACTTATCATTCATTGATCTGGCGACATTTGGCCATCTGATCTGCGGGCTGTATCCCTCGGAGATGGCAAGACTGAACCCTTACAACCTTAGGTCAGTCAATCAATCTGTGGGATTGTCACCGCATACGCACACATTTACAAAATACACTCAGTGGTGTGCATAACATCAGAATGGATTCCTGGCATACAGCAGTTTAAAACAACATCTTAAATGTGTAAGTATAATCATGAAGAAAAAGCATGTAAAGCTGCTATATTTTCCTTTACATCAGATGTAAATGTGCCACCTAATCTCAAAGTTTCATTAAATATTTTAGCCTGTGCATAATCCTAAAACACATCCTTACCAACCAATCAATACATCTTGCCAACCTATCATGGTAACAGAATGAGTTGCATTGTGTTTTAGGTATTCCTATAGATATTCCCATAGAGAGCACGCAAGCCTCCTGTAAATGTTTTGGACTAAATCCCCAAACCTTCTTTCTGAAATGGCAGCAAGAACGGTCAGGTTACTACGAGAGATGTCACTGCCATGCACAGAACAGCAGATGGAGGCTTTGACAAGTCGTTTGTCCAGACCTGAGGCCTTTGGTCCAGTCAGTGCTTGGGGACCTGAAGTTTTCACTGAAATTGGGACTTTGGCAGGTACCGATCAATGTAATATCCCAACGGATGCTAACTTTTTGTTGTAAACCCTTTGTTGTTCCACATCCAGAGTGAGAAAGAAGAAAAGTAAATGCCAATTATTTGATGGATTGAAACAATAAAAAAATGTATCCTTGCGGTTTGAGAGTGAAACTGGAAAAGTGAGAATCTCTTATTTTGAGCCACAGTATGATCTAACTACAATGTTTGTGAAACTTTTGTATGCTCAGCGGGCTTGGAGGACATTGTTTTGTCAGCTCTGACACAAGAGCAAGTGGAAGGAATCACCACTGAAGCAATCAGCCTGCTGTCACCAAAAAAAATGGCAGTGAGTTTCATCTTTCACCGTGCTGGAAGCACTTTACATCAAGCAGATGTTAACGACATGGCATTTCAAGCCTTTTTGTTTTGTACACGGTGAATTTAGGACACGTTGTGCTTCACTTTGTCTTACAAAGGGTGTGACTTTTTGAATCTGTGCTGGATGTGTTGCTGCTAGGTTGTTTTCAGTGCCATTCAGTTGTCCTCGATGAGCGCGGAGCAGGCGTGGGCCATCACTGAGGAGCAGTGGACTCAGCTGGACAACGAGCGGAAACATGCTGTCGGGCTTGCTCGGTATGAAGGGGATGTACTGCTAGAGCTGAGAGGTATGTAATACTAACAAAAAATTATAATTACTAACTCATTTTTAATCTCTGTCATAGATTCATGTAATCCAATGTTTGTTTCTAAGCAACGACTGTGATTTCTGTTGTTTTATGAAGCCAACACTCATGAATGTTCCTCTGCCTCCACAGGGACAAACTCAGATGCAGCAGCCCTCGACACTTTAAGCTTTCTGGCTCCAAGTCTCTGGTTATGGCATTTATTTTGAAACGCTTAAGCACAATTAAATAGCATGTGAACTCTCCACACATTTGTACATTAAATACATATTTTGGTGGGTTCTGTCACGTGTTGGTCCTTTTTTTTTTTTTTTTTTTTAATTTTTTTAAATTTTTTTTTTTTTTTTTTTTTTTTTAATTTTTTTTTTTTAAATTTTTTTTTTAAGTGCTGGAGTTATTGTTTTGTAATTTATACAGTGGTACCATGGCAGTAAGTGTCCCTACTAACGAGTGTTTTTGATGCAAGTCGTCTCGTTTTGCTTCGAACTGCGAGCTAAAATTTAGGCTAGGAGGTGCTAGTTACCAATGCCGATGAGAACTATTTGGGACACTAGCTAATGACAAGGCACATAATGACATTGACACTAGCATTATAGCGATCGTACGTAAAATATAGCCATCTAATTTATTTTATTTAGTAAGGATTGTGCAAAACTATGAAAGAAACATCAGATGTAAAGGACTAAATGAATACCAAACCACTATCCACCTGAAGTTTGTTTTTCAGAGAAGTTGTGCATCACAAATATGCACATTAGCACTCAGTAAGGAAATCAGGTTTTACCGTTATGCATTTCCACATAGCGTTTGGGACCAAATATGAAGTGAAAGAAAAAGAGTAAAAACAGTGTAGTTCTGCAGCGTGTGTGAGCAAAGGTGCATTCAAGGACTGTCAAAGAGTGGGACAGATCACACCTCGCATCAAGCATGTAAAAATTGGGAGATTTCTAACTATATTACTTTTGAATGAAAAAACAGTCCATATTTCCAATATTGATATTCCTATTACATCAAACTTGATGTAGTTATCGTAGTTGCATATTGAATCATTTACCACAGATTTAGATTTACATCCATTACCAGAGATTTACATCCCTTATTATTATAGATAAAAACTTTTTTTTAAACTTATACATTCTTGAACTACAAGGCAAATTGCTTGGTTACAGTAGCTCAGCTGTAGAAAGAGAAAGAAAAAGACAAAGCACTCTTAAATAAATGCAATCCAAAATAAATAAAATAATTATGTTATCTATATAGCTACCTTCTCCTCCGTGAATCACCGCCTTATCATGGTGGAGGGGTTTGAGTGCCTGAGTGATTCTAGGAGCTATGTTGTCGGGGGCTTTATGCCCCTGGTAGGGTCTCCCAAAGCAAACAGGTTCTAGGTGTTGGGCCAGATTAAGAGGAGTTCAAGTATCATGTGGTCTTGTTGGTCTTGTAAGGGAAGGTTGGAGCGTGAGGTTGACAGACGGATTGGTGCAGCGTCTGCAGTTATGCAGTTGCTGTAACGGACCGTCGTAAAGAACGAGCTGAGCCGGAAGGCAAAACTTTACCTATCGATCTATGATCCTACACTCACCTACGGTCATGAGTTATGGGTCATGACCGAAAGAACGAGACTGCGGATACAAGTGGAAATGAGTTTCTTTGGTAGGGTGGCTGGACTCACCCTAAGAGATAGGGTGAGGTGCTGGGCCATCCGGGAGGAGCTCAGAGTAGAGCCCCTGCTCCTTCACGCCGAGAGGAGCCAGTTGAGGACCTGGATAGGTGGAGGAAAATGGAATGGAATATAGATACCTTTATCTATATATTATATAGATAGATATATAAGTATAATATAAAATAATATAATAAAGAGAATACGAAATAAGCAATATTAGCATATTTACAAATAGTGTGTCAAAATATGGCAACTACAAGTAAAGTACCTGCAATGAAATGAGATTGAGTTAACTAAGGACAAAGTGCAATTAATCGTGATCAAATATTTTAATCAATTGGCAGCTCTAATTAAATTTTTTTAATGTACTGGTTGCATACAAGTTTGACACAAGCTTTAGCCAAATATATGGTAGATACAATTGTCCTAATGTTAAAAAATGTCTTTCTAAGTATTACATAATTTCTAACAGGGTCTTAGCTGGCATCCCAGTTCTACTTTTCCCACAGTCAAAGTTGCAACCTATTTTTACCTTTGACAGTTATGTTTTTGCCGGTGTTTGTGTAAAAAAAAAAAATGTGAAAGGTTCTGAATGCATTTGGGTGAAATTTTCAGGAATTGTTGGAAATGGGATTTGGAAGAACTGATTAGGGGTGATCCAAATCACCGACTGGATTTAGAAAAACTTTTTAAAGGATTCTTTGACATTGTGAGATAGGACCATATTTGGCATTTCTGCATGTAAGTCTATGAAAAAAAAGATCAGAACATTTGGAAAAAAGATATATATCAAAGACTAATACAGATAATGAAATAATTCCAAATACTATGATCCAGACTATGAAGAAATAGGGGAAATTTAGAATTGGAAAATGAAGGTTAATATTTTGATGTATATAGTGGGAACTATGGCACTTGGCGGAGGTCTGCACTCTTTAAAAGTCAAACCAAGATTTGTGTAAGCATTTATCTTAAAGGCAGACAACAAAAAGACAAACCCATCTGAGAGACAAAACAACGTGCAATGCGCAAAGTGAATTTAAAGAGCTCATTAAAGCTAATGAGGAACATGTTAATGTAAGGCATTAAAAAGAACTAAATATTGCACTACTTAAAAGCATGAAATAAGATGTTAAATATTAGTTATGAAAATGTTGAGAGGTTCTTTTGGCTCCATTTATTAAAAAGAGTGTGCTCTTTACGTGTGGGGAATAACAGACACTAAGAGACCCACTGTCTGACTGAGCACATGATCACATGGTTCTTGCTCATGAGGTAGTATAATGGGTCGTTTTACAAGGCCCACAGTTGCATTTACACTCCTGATCTAAATGTTAAGACCTTTTGAAAATTCCAAAAATGTACATTTTGCACTGTAGAAGGAAGCTTTAACATGCAAAACGAAAAGTGAGAGTGATACTAATTGATTGCATTCAAAGAGAAAGCCTTGTCATCAAAAGAATGACAAAAAAATGACACTGAAGCTTTCACTCAGCCGCTCTGCCGCTTTGCGACTGTGTCGTCACGCCACTTGCAACCAGAAGGTGGTGCTGTCGCAGCATCATACCCGATGGGTGTCTCCTTAACGGCCCCGCTCGGTCCACCGCCGTGACGTATTTCCTGGGGCTTGTGTGGACCTCTCCAGCGGCACACCAGAGGGCTATCATGACTATTTATAACCAGCAATTCTCCCTTATCAAATGTTCGGTGGTTTTTCCGTGCTGTCGTCGCTTCTAGCCCCGCTTGGCGTGAGACAACAACAAGCCGGGGCGGGCAGAATGTAAACGGAAGCTGGTAAGTTGAGCTCGTCGTAAGTTTGTCGTTAGCGCTGGTTCACAATTCCTACTTATTTGGCTCGCGTTGCCACTCGATCTATTGGGGTTTTGGCTCCGATGGCAAGGGGACGGTGATCCACCGCGAGACGCGGTGGTCTTATTGATCCGAGTGGCTGTCAGTAAAGGGGGATCTCACCCACGCCGAGGTGACGTCGTCTGTGTCGGGTTTGATTGGGCGATATCCCGCGGCTTGCCTGATCCGTATGCTTCCGCGGCTCGGTCGTCGGCATTAATAGTAAGCCGTCATTTTCAGCAGCGAAAGAAAACGTCATACGTCTGTAAGCACGTCAACTTCATTAGCGTTTGTCTTCAAGCAGACGATGTATGACTACGCGGTGTTACGATCCTCACGCGTTTGCTGAGACTGAAAACACGCTCGTCTCTGTGATCAAAATCTGCGAGTATGTCGCACTTGGCATCTTTGAGAAGTTTGTTTGCTGGCCACTTCTCTAAGAGACTTAATAAACCGAAGATTGCGACTCCGCGTTCGGCGAGCCCGAAAACACGCTCGTCTCTTGTGGATCAAGACCAAACCAGTTAGTGCATTGCACTTTACAGCTTTGAGGGAATTGCTGTTATATATATCTATATATGTGTATGTGTATATGTGTGCGTATATGTATGTATATATATGTGTGTGTGTGTATATATATGTGTGTATATATATATGTGTGTGTGTATATGTGTATGTATAAATGTGTGTGTGTATATATATATGTGTGTATATGTATAAATGTGTGTATATGTATATATGTGTGTGTGTATATGTGTATGTATATATATGTGTATGTGTTTGTATATATGTGTATATATATGTCCCCGTGACCCTAATGAGGATAAGCGTTATAGAAAATGAATGAATGAATGTGTATATATATATATATGTGTATATATATATATGTGTGTGTGCGTGCGTATGTGTATATATATATTTATATGTGTATATGTACATGCTTATCAAACAGAACAAAATGATTCGCTGTGGCGGCCCCTGATGGGATAAGCAGGGATAAGCCGAAAGGAAAAGATGTGTGTGTGTATATATATATGTATATGTGTGTATATACTGTATATGTATACTGTATATGGGTATATATGTGTATATGTATATACAGTATATGTATATATGAACACTGGTGTTTTGCGAGCATTGCGCTACCCTGCACAGCATTGAGGTGGTTGTGCCTTCTTATGCCTTGTGACAGAATGGACCTCTGAAGGAGATTTTAAGGATAGCCTTCATTATGCAGTTCAGCCCGAAACTTGTTGAGCTGGAACCGTGTGAGAATGGCTGGAACCGTGTGAGAATGACTGGGTGTATAGCGAGTGACAGTTGACACAAAAATCCAGCAAAAGAGTTTTTGCCTGTAAAGCAGTGTTGTCCCAAGTGCGGCTCCGGGCATGTTTGAGGCCCACAGCTAAACTGTTGTTAGCCCCTGGCATATTCTCATTAGACAACATCACATATTTACACAAGCATAACTTGTCCTTTCTGTAAAGGATCAAGAGGGGCCAAAGGTTATTAGTCTTAGCCGTTAGCCAAGTTGATACTATATTTTCTACAATATCGTTAAAAATGTGTTCACTTTCTGTTTTTAAGTATTGTAGGTGTTCAGATAGGAACAGAGAGTGTGTGCGTGCGTAAGGCAGTCGCTTCTCGCTAGTTACATTTAGGGTGCAAACATGGACGTACGCAGTGTTTGATTGTGTGTTGGAGAGGGATTGAGCTGATAAACAGTGACAGAAAGGCATGCGCGCGTGCAGTGAAGCAGCCCGTATTGCGATCACTCCTTTCTAATTTGCATTTGGGATGCAAAATAATCCACAGTCTGATTTAAAGGCATGCCATTTCATTAATGTGATTGCTCTTCCGCATGTGATATATAGCGGGAGAGAAATTTACAATTTTTATTTGCATATAGAGATAGAAATGACAATGCCATCTTGTAAACAAAACTTTTTAATCTGGTTCCCAAAAGGACAGCCTATATCCATTTTCTGTGTGAAAGGTATCTATAAATTCTTGTGCCGCATAGGAAATAAAATTAACTTACTAACTTAACTATCTTGGCAGGTGGGGTGCCTTACCTATTGTAATCGGGGAAACACTGATGATATATATTCGAGTGTGCAGGTATTCCTAATGGCGATGTGGTCGATAGGAGAAGAAGTGGTGTATAGATTATAATGATAATCATATGCTTTTTGACCAGATGACTCATAGTGGTGGCCGAATGACACAAACCCTTAATTGATTATGGCCTGAATAAACTGATCTCTTAGGAGAGTTGTTAGGAGCCAATGATATGCTACAGATCTAGTGCACCTAAAGTAGCTTTTTTTTTACCAAAAGCATGTTGAGCAGTAACCATGACAATGAAAGATGTGTGATGACTTATTACATTTCAAGTCAGTTTTTGCACCACCATCTCAGATTTTGCAACCTATAGCGTTTGAGTCTGCAGACGAAAGACCTAATATTTGGGGTCTTTTGATGATATCAGCAATATATGTATGATCTGACATGCAGACGCTGAGGTCGGAATTTATGATTGGTTTACATGGAAAACACACACTTGAGTTTCATACATCAGTCACTTAAGTGTTCAGTTAAGGTACTGAATGTAATGTTTTGGGTTTTTTTTACCTCTCTGAAATGCAAATATTTAACCAATGATGAAATTTACAACACCCGGATGTTTCGCGAGGTTTGTGTTATTCCTTTAGTTTAATGAGACTAATTATGATTTCCTGCATTTCCTCTATTACAAGTTGACTGTCAGACATGTGGTATCTTTTACTGTGCTCCCACCCCAGACCACTCACAATGTGACGTGGTCCTATGTCTCTCCTGTGTAGCAAAACAGTTCCAGCACACATCAGTACTCACTGGGTGTGCGTGTGTGTGGCATGTTTTTTTAACCCTGCAACTGAGTGGCTGAGCTTGTAGGTGAGGTCACAGACATCTGTATTTAAAGTCAGTGCATGCTAACCTTGATCAGAGGTTGGAAAACCGGTTTACTTTCTTCGTCAGAGGACAAAGTTGAGTAAGTTATGGCGCAGATTTGCCTTTTTGCATTCTTACCCAAACGTTATATGTTGTTGTTTTGTTTTTATTTGGATAACATGATTTATTTTCTTTAAAAAATGTTACTTTCAGCATGACTTTGGGCGGTATATAGTAAAAACATAACTCATGTTACGTGTAGATATCTGTTCCTAGATTAGTTTGTTTCTGGTTTTCATCTTGTGAAGCAGCGTAGCAAATACTTTTCATATGTTAGATTTTTGTTTGTTTTGCTGGATTGAGTCCTTGGCTTGAATTATTGATTGCTTGCCCTGAGTTTCACAGTGCAGGTACTTGCAACACATAATACTTTGACTGAACCCAACTTAAGTTTAACACATTTCCCCAAAAAATATTTCTAGGTCAGTCTAATGACTCAGGGATGGGCCCAGGTTCTTTTATTAAAAATGTTTACTACACTATCCACCTACCCAAACTCACCATAGGTTGGTGAGATTTGTGTTTCTATGGCTGTTTTGAAAGTTCCTAAAAGCATTTTGGTTAGACAAAACGTATGCCTTGCGACACTTACTTTGTAAAAAAATAAAATACAAAGTTGCTAAAGTTATGTGTTTAGTTAACGTAGTTGTTTATTCCCCATAATAGTAGTAATAGTAAATTTGTGTTTTTCACTGTGATTGTAGTGTTCAAGCTCACTGTGAGTTCAGTGTGGCTATTTGTTGTCCAGTTTAACATAACCTCCTTTTTAAGCAAGCTGAATTTCTTCAGACCATGTCTTGCGAACTCAGGATTGAAACAATATATATATAATGTGAAATGTGTGGGCCACACTAACACTACATTTTGATGGTATGTAGGATGCCACAAACCCACTAGCCAAGAGTTTAAGACCATTGTCCTAATTCATGAACTTCTTCTTTTCCTTTCGGCTTATCCCTGCTTGTCCCTTCAGGGGTCGCCACTGCGAATCAGCTTTCCTTCGCTTGATTCGCATGTGTTGATTTGGCAAAAGTTTTATGTCAGATGCTCTTTCTGACATAACCCTCTATATGATGGACATGATCTTCTCTGATGATCACTGAGAAAGAAAGTGTAAAAGACAAAATTACAATGTGGCGAGCCTTAATTATGAAATATGTGCTGTTGAATCATGCTTATTCATATGATTGTATTCTGGATAGAATCCTATCATCACACAGTAACTTAACACGCAAAAGGTAGGTAAGCAATACCAATAATTACCAATAAAATGATTATTTAAATTTCAAGCAGTGAGAAGCACCAGGAATAATAATAATATAACTAATAAATCACGCTGCCTATTATTATTAAAACAATCTTTGTTTTTTTATTGAACAGGCCTGTAATAATTATATTAAGAAGCCTGGAGTTGTTGCTCACAAACGATACAGTATGTGTTGAACAAGGTAGACATGTTTGACTACAAACAGCAGGAAGCGGTGAATTTGGGCAGTCCTAAATGTTTTGTGCAGAAAGTTTATCACGCAATGGACTTTGAAGCTAGCAGGTATGGCTTAGGAAAACAGTCCTTCAATCAGACACACAGTTGTGTTTGTGTGTGTGTGACTGGCACTACTTCAAAATGCCGTCCCAAGTTTTTCAACTGTTCTTTCCCACCTGAAGTGCAAAGCGGTTTTCTTGTGGTTCTCTTTGGTAGCTCCAACTCTACTGTGTGAGGGGATGTAAATAACTGCAGGGTGTTTCTGCACAACATTGAGTGTGATCTTGACTTGACTGTTTGTCAATTTCCTCCAACTTCTCAAAATTCCTGCTGGCCCTCAGAATGCATGCTTAAAGCTGTGATGGCTGATCTGCCTTGTGGCAGTACCTCTTAGGAATGTTGCCTGTTGAATTTTTCAAAATTGAAAAGTTTATCCATGTAATCCAACTAACAATAAAAAAAAAACTGTTCAGCCTTACTATTGCATGGTGGTTGTCAGCTATGCAAACCAGTACTTATTATTCTTACTTTTTCTCTGTTTCCCATCAGGTAAACTCTGACATTCCCAGTCCTTGTTTCTCCATGCACCTGCAAGTACCGTGGGTGGCTCTGGCCTGGCAGAGAGGCAGTATGTGCAGAGGCTCTGCTGCTACTGGAGACCCCATGGCTGCTAAAACTCCATCTCCTTCTGGGAGGAGGCATAGGCTCACGCTGGTGGAGTTGACATTATGGTCTCTGCTGATCTTGCTGTTTTTTGGGCTGGAACCAGTGCTGAGTCAGAAGGTCTACACCAACACATGGGCTGTCCACATACCTGGAGGTCGGGAGGAAGCAGATAAAATTGCCAGTAAACATGGCTTTATCAACCATGGGCATGTAAGTTAACATTTTTGCCTGCATCTTTGGAGTCCTCTGATTGGCAATGGTATTGAATGAGCATTTTTAAGCATTACCATTACCAACTATCATATGGCATAGTATTATGTCAAAAACAGGAAGCACATCAGGCATACATATTGTCTAAAAAGAACTATTTTTTTCTTTCTATCTTCTAACCTTTCTGTCTTACCTCTAGTACGGTCAAGGATCTGGATGAACTTGCACGATTTTTTTTCCTTATTTGAAGTTATTGTTTTTTTGTTCAGATTGAAGGACTGAACCCATCAAATACCTAAAAATAACAGATAAAGTGACACGTTGTGACTGCTTGACCCGTGGTTTGTTTAAAGCAAGTGAGAAAAAAAAAACACGGTCATCACATTTCTGTTGAATTATCCTGCTTTTTTGAATAGTGGAACTAAAAGGAATACAATTCTAGTTTCTCTTTTTCTTTTAACTTTTTCTGTTTTAATCTTTTTTGGAGATTAACAAAGTATCTATCATTCCATTACATTTTTTTTTAATCCTGACAGAGTATCAGCTGTACACACAGACACATAACCCAGCAATGGTAATGTGTGTGTTTGTGTGCCCACCCCATCCAATTTAATCAGTTCAACATGTAGCTTTATAGTGTGTGTGCTGTCTGTGCGTGTGTGAGTGCGTGTGTGTGCATATTTAGAAAGCCTTGCCAGCTGTTCAGAGCCATGCTTTAAATTTGAGAGTGTGGGCAATGTACTTGCATCTCTTTTGTTCTTCATTCTGCAGTATCCGCCAGTTTAGACCTTGTGGTGGTCATTTGTACCTCCTTTTTTTTTTTTTTTTTGTAAAAATCTCAACCTTTCATTTATCTGTGTCAATACAGGGTGGGCCAAAAGTAGAGTTACAGTCAACACTTAGACATTTTACGTTTATTAGACATTTAGACATGTATTTACATGTACTTGAGCACTTGAGAGATTAAATATTCAATGTAAAATGTCTAATATGTAACTACTGCATAATGTACACTACTTTTTGGTCCTGTGTAATAGAAGGGGAAATACTGCATATTCTGAAAAACTATTAAACTCTAATTCTGCCCAACACAGCACCAAAAATCCTTCAGAAGAACCACTACAAAGTCATAACATTGGAAGATCCAGTAGTTTGGTGGTGCAGAGACAGAACATAAAATAATCACACAAATTATCCTCTTTCTGCTGTTTGTCATCAGATATGAGAGCCATTTCACAAGCTTAGAACTGGACTGTGTGAGGAGTAGCATGCGATATGATGTGACCTCATCCCCATAAACAATAAACAGTCATGCCGTAATGCCACTGAAAGGCAATCTCTACCCTCATTGTGTAAATGAAATAAAGCTAAAGTACATCCTGATTACAGACTGAAACAGAGCCATTGCTTTAAAGCTGGGGGAAAGAACAAATGTGTTAAATGTTGTTTGTGAATAAACTGTGGTCGGTGTGAGGCTGCCACTACAGTATGTGCTGTTGTTGGAAGTAGGCGGGAGATATTTTTGGGTATGATAAATAGCAGACTTAATCTTCTTAAAACACACTGTATCTAAACACATAACGTGGAGAATGAAAGTATGGTAAAAATGTCGATATATCAACTATCACGTTGTTTCAACTTAAAATAGATTATCAATATGCTCTCGATCTTTTAAAATTATTATTCAGAAATAGCTGTTAGAAACGTCTGTTGCCGTTCGTCCTCAGTGAGTTACTCCTGGTGAGAGTCATGGAAGAAGAAAACTCAAACAATCGTGGACCACGTATAGAAAAATAGTGTAATAACCTAATAAAAGAGGGTTTTTCCTTGCACTTGTGTAAAGCTTTAAACATAGACACAACATATTCCAAAAAAAAATTCCCTGTTGATTATGACTGACTAGTAGTTGGAACTGCACATGTACACACCAACTGCTTATTCTTCTGGATAAAACTGCATTTGAATGCCTTGTGTATATGTAATACAGTGGTGACTAGAGTGACTTGTGCACTAAATGAACCCTTTGCTGTAGAAGCATTCGGCAATTACTGTTTACAAAATATGCCAGTCAGTGTTTTTTGTTTTTGTTTTATGACAAAAATAACATTATTTTGTGTCATGAGAACTTGAATGTTGTTGCAAGTACTTTCTGGAAAGGTAACTAATGTACTACCAATGACTTTGACTGCACTTAAGTTATAGGCCCTTTTTGTTTTTTAAAGCGAGGACTAATTGAAACAAAGTTAAGTACAATTAAGAAACAGGCTGACACACAGAGTGGCATTGGGATCAACTGTCAACTTGCAACTACTTTTGAACATTTTAAAGAACCTTTCCTGCCCACATCGTCAAACTCTACTTTCCAATTGGAAGTAGGAAGTTTTGCCACATCTGGTTAAGTTGCGGTTCCTCTCTAGTGGTGTTTGATAAAGCCATGATGTGGGATTTGAGTACATGTTATTACTGGCAAGCGCTGACAAGAATGGCACATTTAATTAGTGAATAAAAAAAGTCAATTCAGATATCTGTGAAGAGGATCAAAGTCAACGACTGGATCAGAGGCATTGAAATACTGCTTCAATCACATTCAAATTTACAAGATTCATTTTTCCTGTTACCCAGTTAAACGGACTGCTGGTTAAATTGCTTGGTAGACTTGGCAAATATGAGGGCGCTTGTTCTATCTGCTAATAGCCTGAGGCTATTATTGCCAACTATTTAATCTTGTATGCGACTCATGAATCCTTTGTGATCAAGGGAGCATCACTACTTGACATGCAGTATTGCAGCATTAACCTGTGGTTCTATCTCATATCATGGCAGTTTAATGGCTTCACAGTACATTTGACAGCTAATAAAAATGTTACTGCACAATGCAAAATATTTTCATCTTGATAATAAATTCAGATAATGATTTCAGTTGCCATTGGACTGATATAGCACATTGCTAAGAATAACACTCATGACTGAATGATCAAAAGGGAGATTATTTTGATTTTCAAGGCATTAAATGGCTTGTTTTGGTTCTCTAAAAAGACGTATCAGATGAGAAGGCAATGACCTTGATGAATGAGAATACTCTTGGGATTTGAAGTAATTCTCTACTCTGCTTCAGTGCTATTTTTAAATCATTTTTCTGGAGACTTTAAAGAAAAACTGAAAAAAAAAATGAAATGACTTCTTGGGTTGACTGCTTGAGGTGTCTTTTTCTCATATAGTAATTGACATCACAACTCTTTGGTAATTCTCTCAATCTGGTGCAATTGTGTTAGGATTTATAGTTGCTGTTAAGGTGATCCCTTGGTTTAGGTCTACTCAATTCTTGGCTTCACTAAAAAGTTTTATATACATTGTATTGAACTCACCTCAGAATAAAAAACTTTTATATTGGGCACAATCAGCTTGTCTTAAATGAGAGAATTGACAGAAAGAATTTGTAATTGGATCTCTGGAGGGCTGAGGTTATGAACCGTGAGGACGAAAATGGTGTGTGAAAAAATTGCTGGAAAGACATCTAACATGATTGGACCAGTTATGACTGGGAAAGAAAGGGCCTGCTGAGCTCTGCAAGGAGCCACTCTCCATGATACACTTGAGAGTTTCCTCTCGTGTACTGACTGCATGACCTTCAGAAATTCCTTTTAGGATTGATTTCATATTGATTGAACTTGTTATTCAATACTCCATTTGGTGGAACTTAGGTATTGGATAAAAATGAGCATTTCTTTGATTTTTCATTCCCATTAGTTGCTTAATTTATCAGTTACATTTTAAAATATATATTTTTTGGTGCAGTTCCATAATTGCTGCCTGTTAGAGTTTACAAGTCAGACTTTTTAAAGGAGCATCACTGTTATAGGTAATTTTTGATTTATTATCGTAGTGCCCTGGAGACTTATTGACGTTCGTCCAGTCAAGCATGCGACTCAATTTTGCCAGCTATGGATTTCCACCTTTGAATATTTTATTATAGTTTAAAGTGTGTTTTTTAAGCATATTTACTCGTGAAATATCATCATCAATCTTTAATGCACCACTCTGTAATTAAACTTGCTTTAACCTACTTTAAGCCAGAAGGCCTAGCTGGGAGTGTGCAACTGTATGTAGCCAGCAGGGTTTGTCCCTTGGTAATAGTGAAGTCGTAATAACTCCATACAGCAGGTGTCTTTGTAACTCAACTCTATACACACTTTGTCTGCCAGAGAATAAGAAGACACATTTTGAAGTTAGTAGTTATCTTTTGTACTTGTTACCATCATGTTGCGTGTTAAGTTGCTGTGTGATTTTAGCTTTCTTTTATTATTTATTGTATTATGTGAGTCAAACTGTTATGTTGAGTAATGACCTTCTGCGATTTCTGATGGATTGACGAGCTCATTGCTCATCATTGGTGACTGCTAAATAAAGAGCTATCATAAATAACCCTATCCTTAAAGGAATAGCCGCATGGTGGCTTGAGTGGGTAGCACGCTGGGATAGGCCTCCCGCGACCCTAATGAGGATGAGCGGTATAGAAAATGAATGAATAACTGAATGACCGGAATATTAGCACACAGCCATGTAAACACCAAAAACCCTTTAGAAAAACCTGAATTATGTTTTTCCAGTTTTAAAAAACTTGAATGTTACCCGGGGGTTACTCTTTTTCTAACACAAATATTGGGTCATGTATACACCTCTATACCTATGCTCTATGTATACGCCTATATATATATATGGGATACCTCTATAGAAAGGATTATTCATTCGTGTTTTGCGCATGTTTCACTGGAAAGGTAAACATGGTGACACTCAAATGTCAGTAGCTTAAATCCATCTACTTTTCCTCCGCCATCGCGCTCTCTCGCCCACTTGCTCGCTTTCTCAATGTCATAAGCGACTACGGAGTGAGACACGTGTATCTTCATGTACTCACCTTCCATTAATGAAAAAAAGGCGAGAGAATCGTGTCATGTACCGGTGGTGAGTCAGTACCAGAGACCGTTACCGCCCCGGGCTGTATTATCTGCCGTGCTGCTGTTGTTGTATTTGGATACAGGAAAGTGGAACTGAAGCAAATTGCGTCATAACGCTCTCCGTGCGCCGAGATTGGGATATCCTTATTGATTACAATGACCATCTTTACAGGAATAACCCTGTTTGCTCACACATGTGAACGGGTTATTGACGTTAACCCGAATATTGACTGCACAAAAATGTAGTCACTGACTCGTGAGGGGCACAATGAGAGGGGCACAATGTTTAAATGATTAGTATTAGTTCTGAAGTAAATAAAATGTCACAAGATTAGAACATAGCCAAAAATTTGCAGCACCGTTGAGTTCAAAGTCTAAAAAAAAATAGCAGCTTATACACGGGAAATTAATGTATTTGTGCCTGTTAAATAAATTATAATTCAATAATTATTATTATTACTTTTGAAACATGAAATCAAAGCCTGTTGTTCTGGAGCTTCTTCTGTGTCTATTTAATGTGTCTTCCTGGTGCCTTATATTTGTATTTTATTGATTTAGGGTTCATATAACTAGGGTTTTATTTTGTTTGCTTGAAATTCTTCATTTGGGCAAAAAAATATTATTATTGTTATTATTTAAATAGATGCTGTTATTGATATTTTTCAAAAACAGTGAAACCACACATTTCAATCTGTGATGTGTCAAGGAAGGATTAAGCCTCAATGAGAAACGGCTTTGATGTTTGCCCCTTCCCCATGTAAAAGCACTCACAGGTGGCCTAGTCTTGTTTGTGATATTTTAAACAAGCTATATTATGTTTTGTTTTTCAAGTTTTTACTAATTTTTTGTATCCCACGTTATTCTTTCCCACAGTGTCCATTACAATTACATGCAAATGCATAATTTCCAGTTATGGAAATTAGATGATGTTCTTATCACCACAAATAGATTGTAGTCCTGTGGGTAACTGCCGACATAATCCAAAGTGTGGGTTCCAGTCCCTTATGTCTTTCATGCTCCAATTTCCTCTCACACCCTACAGTTTACATGAGATGAACATACCGGTAATCATTTTTGCAACACACAATCACTAGAGTGTCTTTGTTTGGAGAGTCATTGTTAGAGAGACTGCTTTTATTCCATACACTGGCCCTTGCGCTAAGCAGCCTCAGAGCTTACTTTTGTCTTAGTGCAGCTGCTCTTCTTTGAAAGCTAATGAACTGCAGCGATCGACTGGTTCGCTGTGGTGGGGAGAATGTAGCGTTTATACCAGAATTCATGTACCTAAACCGCACTGACTGTAAAACAAAGGAGTGGGGCAGAAGAAGACTCACATCTACAGCTGTCTCATTTTTAAATAACCCTCAGCGTGCTATTTACGATGAAGACGTAAGGTTTTCATGGGAAACCCAGTATAAATTGAAAACTGTCAAGGCATAGCAAATGTATTATAATTTTACAACATTGACTTGAATGGTATCATCTTGTAATGTTTGGCTGATGTCACTGTCGCAGCATTTTAATAAAGTTCAGTCGTTTGCGGCACAGCCACAGAGCGAGTTTGTGTTTAAACATTGCATCCAAATGACTATTAAAACATTTCTCTCCTCCGTGTGACAGAGCAAGCTAACAACTTTGATGCTGAAAAATCAGCAAGCATAAGTTTTGAATAAAAAAGGTTCATAAATCAATAACCTTCAAGAAAGTAAGAGCATTGTGTATTAGCAACATGCTTTATTATACTCACTAAGGTAGCGGGGGTATGCTGGAGCCTATCCCGGCTGACTTCGGGTGAGAGGTGGGGTACACCCTGGACCGGTCACCAGTCAATTGCAGGCCAGACAAACAACTATTCACTCACATGCATACCTATGGACAATTTACAGTTGACAGTTACCCAAACATGCATGTGGGAGGAAACCAGAGTACCCAGAGAACATGTAAACTCTCCGATCTTCAGGATGATGATTGAGTGCCGATCCGGTGTATTTTGAAGACTGGATAAGATGGCTTATGCCACGAGATCGGGCCAATCCAATTGCCGTAATATGGTAGGTGCGGTAATGCACCTTAAAGCTGGGTGAAGAAGCGAACGCAACACCACCAAACATACATGACTGCAGTGGTGAAGTTAGTTTCACATTAGACTATATATATTCGACTGAATGGCAACTGTGGTAGTTCCCCCTCACTCTGCCCTGACTCATCTGTCATGGCGCTGGCAGCTCCCATGGGAAGTGCTGCTCTAACCGCTGGTTATTACTAGGGACCGTCAATAAATTACTATTGTGATAAAAAGATGAAGTTATACTATAAATCACATCACAGATTTATCTGTAATAATGTCAAATGATTAGTATTGTAAGTATAGTAATGGTGGCTGAATAATTGGCCATGTGAACACAGAGCACTCAGTCCTCGAGTCAGACGTTCCTCACCATATGCACCACATCTTTTATTGGATGGACTTTTATTTTCATTAGGGACCTGACTCAGAGGTTTGTTACAATGCTTTGAGCGCTATTTTAATAACCATATTCATGTTTGTACCAAAAGTTTTTTGGCAAATTGAGTAAAGTACTTGGCAGCAACCAGCAGAAGTGCCACCGAGTCAGTATTAAGTAGCACTGTATATGTTCCTAAAGAACAAGAACATGACGTCAGCTAAGCCCTAAATCCACACAGACTTCTGTTACGTCATAACCCCTCCTCTTTGCCACTGTGTTAATATTATTTTGATAGTGCAAGTCCCAAATAAGCTGCAGGTACACCACCGTTCAAAAGTTTGGGGTCACTTCACCCTTCACCCTGACAAATAAATATGGTAAATAACTCATATTGGGTAGTCCTAAAAATCTTTAACTATTAAATAATCATAATTTTTCACATACTCAAACAAATTTAGTCAAATGTCCACCACTAATGTGCTTCTGAAAAGGGCAGGGGATGCCAGAAATCATTCTCCTTTTGTAAATAAAGACCAGAACAACAGATTAAAAAATAACAAGTTGATCTGCAGGATTCTGTCTGCCGACAGCAGAAGAGTGAACTCTCTATTGCCAGGGGTCCTTCGAACCGGATCGGCACTCTGTCATTACTCAGCGATGGATGGGGGCAGGGATGGGGCAGACCTACACTCAGGTCACGGGGTTTGTAACGAGAGCCAGATGTGCTGTGGGGACAGGGAAGTACATAGACAAGGACCTATTGCTATTTTGAAAAATGTGCAGGTACGCATATGCGCTGTGTAGATTGAGGTATTAAGGTATAAGGTATAAAATATAAGTACTTTTTTTGTTAAGCTACATTGTGATGCTTATGCTAGATGTAGTATAACATATAAAGAAGTTGTTTTACATAGGGGAAATGTGTGCATGAAATGTAAAACTGTATTGATAATATTTCCCGATAACTCATGACCTTGCATGTCCGAATCATGAATGATTGCATGAATTTGAATACTTGTTAAATCTTTTGATCTCCTAGGTATTGGGTGTTTCTGTTCAGCCTTCAGACAGTCCTGGATTTGAACCCTGACTAAAAGCATAAATCTGGGTGGAGGAAGCAAACTCTTCACTTCAAAGAAGGAAGCAAATTCACTAGACTGTTAAACAATGAACTGACGCATCTGCTTTGGTGGCTGCAAGATAAGACACTTGTTAGCAATGTCTTAATGCTAATTAGTTTTGGCCCTCACACTAGACAGACTAGCAGAAAAGAAAATGCAATAAACATGAACTTAAATTCAGAACAACCTAATCGTTACTTGATTTTGGCTCCTGGCTTCCAATTCTGACCACATGGAGTGCTGAACAAGGCCTGTTGTGACCTGGCCTGTTTCTTGTGCATACGCACATACATCAACACAGTCTGACTGAGGAGGTGGGGCAGCTGATTGAAGTGCAATTTGAACAGGGGTAAGAGCCGCGATCTGATAAGCCTTTTTCCAATGAAAACAATGAAGTGAATGTTGACAAGCCTGTGTGAACAACTCTTTGGGAGGAATTTAGTAGTTGGGTGGAGTTTTTTTCTTATGACCGCAAATGTTTTTTCTTTTGTAACAGGAACCCTAAGTTGTAACACACCGTGCTAGTGTTAACACAACAAAATATAAGTAGCATGTCAGGGTTTCCCCTAGGATTTTTTTAAGCTGTGGTGGTGCGCTTTATGGGAGGGCGGACAGCCGTTTGTTTTTCAATTCCAGTAATATTTTTGGTGAGCTGTCCATTTAGCAAAAGTGGTTGCAGAATGTGCCAGAGGAGTTATTTTGCGCTAAAATCCTTAAAAAATGTGGAATCTTGTTTCTCAGTGATATTTTATCAATTGTTTAATTGATGTGCCAGCTTCATCTGGTAGGCGATACCTGTAAGGACATGTCTTGTCTTTGTGTGCATACCACAAAATATGCTAAAGCCTATCGGTAGAACTGACCCCTAATACACTGATATCTATCAGACATTTCTCTGTTCCTTGATCTAAGACTAAGACTTCACTAAGGCTTCATCTACCATCTATCTCTCTATTCGTTTTATATCTCAACCCATTTAAGCGTGACAAACATGCAAAAAAAATAATCAGGATACATTTATATATAGTACATATATTTTTCAGCACATATACAGTGCGTGGTTTGAGTGTGGTGCTGATGCATGTAAGAAACTGAATACCTCCCTCCTTGCCCCCCAGCACGACTGTAAAAATAAATCCCTGGATACCCATTATAGAACAGAGCACATCTTCTATATTGTGAATAATGATTTAGCTGATAGTGAGATGACGCTGTTGGAATTGGATGCCTTAAGTCAATTTCATCTATCGTTTGTTGCCACACAGTGGCCAATTGGAAAGGCGTAAGCATTTGCTCTATGGGAGACAAAATTTGTGTAATAATAGAATACGAAATATAATTTGGCAGACTTTTCTTTGCATGTGTTTGCTGCTATTTATGGACGACTTTTTGTCGTTTTGACTGGGGTGAGTCACGTCTGTCAAAATAATCAGTTATTATGTTGGTTTGTTGTCAAAGCTCGTTTTGGTCTTGTGACATCATTGTTTTCATATTTCCTGTATACACGGCAAGGCCAAGATAGCGTTCTCAGATGAACTCTGGAAGCTGTTTTTAAAGAATACCGTTATAGATCACCCAGAACGCTGTTCTCATGTGGATGAGGCTGAAATGATAAAATACTTTGCCGTTTTGACCTGAAAATGTTTTTGTGTTGCTAGCCCCTAAACCGCTTCACATTGAATTTAAAAGCTAAAAAAAAAAGACAATAGAAATTGCGATGTTCACTGGGTCTTGTTGACCAATATGACCGTGACAAGTTAGTTTACAGAACAGTTGCAGGAATTGACCTGCTGACTAGCCCAGTTGGCCTTGTCCACACTTTGCACTCGTCTGTATGGTTGCAATCGAGGGATGTGGTAATCTCTGTCAAAGTTTGGATTCTGTGCTTGTTTTATGTAATGCCCCCTGAGGAATCGTGTCATTGCATTGCAGTGTGGCTTTTGTTTTTTAAGTTGAGTCTCGCTCACACTCATTCTCAGGGCAGTTGTCCAGTAAGTGGGTTTCAGCCCTTGTCCACCTGTCTGGTATGTCATTGTGGGGAGACTCCACGTCACAGGGTTAGCTGAGAGTCCAGAGACACCAGTTGTTGATGATTTGATGCACCTTTAGGATATTAGCAATGATAGTATGTTGGAAATAGCTTAGTCCTGTGTTTAGTCCACCTCGACCCACTGCTTTTCAGACATTTACTTTAATACATCCTCTTTTCCTAAATCTCTCTTACACACACAGAGCCCTCTGGGTACAAGCATCTTTTAATACCAGTTTTGGCACTGGGTCATCTTGTCTTTTTTCTATTTTAAGGCTGTTCTTTCTGCATGAAACTGGTGCTACTTGTTATAGTTAGAGGGTGTTTTTTGTTGTTTTTACTACTGCCATTGTACATTGAGATTATGCCGATTCCTTTCTTTAACTCAAACAAGAAAAGTATTTGGAGTAGCCATTTTAAGATCAGCCGATTTCATTGTAATCCCTCGCATGAAGTTAATAAAATGAGTCTCTGCGGGATAGAGAACCATGTTGATTGTGTTGTCAGACTTAAGGAAATAGCTGTGGTCAGGATCCTTGAAATTGTCCCAGCCACGATGCAGTCGTGTGGTTTGTGCATTCAGCTAGCTGAATCAAGCAGCTGTGTTTGAGGTTCAGAGTGGACTGCAGTCAAATGTTCCCCCTCTGTGAGGTCTGGTGACTTAAAAGCCCGCTGCAGGACATGCACACGAGAAAGAGGACACACCAAGAATGGGACATGGCTTTCTGTTCATATCAAGTACGTTCATGTGGCTAATGCATTTTGGGTCACTGGCTGAGTGGTTGTTCTTGGTATATTAAACCCGTCGTCGTCATGCTGTGTGTGCATTCCAATTGGTGTCAGTTCATACCACACCACACCGATTCAAGTAATCGGGAAAAACATAATTTTACTTGGTTAAAGAGTAAATATAAATATGCAAGAGAAAACATTTCACAAGAAAATGAATGAACAGTTGGTTAAATTTTTTTAGATAATTGTTTTATTCAATTAATATTGTGCATAGGAACAAACTGTATTTTCTTGAGTTTGATGGACTACTTGATGGTGCTTTTTGTTGATGAATTTATCCATCCCAACTGTAACCATTTACTGTAAACAGAGAGAATAATAACTTTACTAAGACTAAATTACATATTACATTGTGTTGATGGCTGTGCATTTGTAAATCCTAAATTTAGGACTAGAAATATTTTAGACATGTTGACTAGAAATGACAAGTATTCTGTATACTGTAAGATACGGAGTTTATAAGAGTGTGTTTGCAGTGTTCAAAGTAAAATGAATACACCCTCTGTAGTGGAACAAGATACTCTTAACTAAGTGGGTGAGACACTCACTTCCTTGTTGTTTTACACAGTATTGTCTGTTAGAAATGAGCAGCTACTGATTCTTGAGCTATGTTTTTATTTTGAATCTGCAGCTGGCATAGGCTCCAACACACCCCCGCGACCCTAAGGAGGGAGGATAAGAGGTATAGTCAAGGAATAGATTTCATTTACTATATGAATTTGAATGGACTTCTTAACTAACAGCGCTGTATTTTTGCAGATTAAATTAACCCTGTATGAATTTTGATTATCGTAATAATTTGCCATAGCTTTGGTAGTATCACAATTAAGTACAGTAGCAATCTCTTTGCCATTTCTTTTTTTTCTCAAATTTAATATGACATATAGAAGGCAGTGCATAAATGAACCCTAAATATAGACCAGCCAACTAGATTTTTTTCCCACTGTAGTTGACTAGCCACTGAATTCCTAGCTAAAATATTTTTTTTTAAATTCCTTTTACTCACAAAGCTGTCTTTTTGCAGGTGAAATAAACCCTGTGACTGTAAACCAAGCATAATAGAGTAGCCACACATTATAAAGTAATCCTATTTACGTGAAACGTAGCCTTACACACTGCTAACGGTATGGTAGTAAGGTGCATTATTAATTTTATTGAATTGTGATAGTTTTATTTGACCTTGTCTTGGACATTGCGCTCCATTCAGGGTGTCTTCGAAGTTGCTGCAACATCAAAGATTGAACAGTGCCGCATTACATTGGCTGCACGTCAGTGTTGAACTTGCTGTTTAGTCTGAAATATTCCCACGCTTTCAACATTTTCTCTCTCTTTAAATTTTGTTTTCCTTCTCTTTGGTTGCTTTGTCATTTTTCTCCCCTTTTTTAGCTTCCCGCTCCTGCTTGGTCGGTAAGTCAGTGGTCACCTACCTGTAGGTGAGCTGCAACTAAAGTAATGATTATTATGTTAGTCGATTAATCTGAAGTTTGTTTTTGTTTTGATTAATCAAGTAATGGGTTAGGTCCAAGAGGGACTAAATTAGTAGGAACCAACCTTTCAAATCAGCAAAAATGTCAATCACTGTTTTCCAAAGTTGAAGTTGATGTGTGTGAATATCTTGTTATGCCTAAAACACAATGCTTTCATATATGCTTTCATGGAAATTTTAAAATATCTCTAAATTATACTAATTTATATATTTATTATAGTTAATAATTAATTGTCACAACTATATACTGTATGTTGCCATTATGGATTTTACTGGATTCGTTAATTTGTAATGTGTTATTTGGTGCAACAACACTACTTTCATACTTTCAAAGGTAGCGTTAGAGTGTAAAGTTTAATGTCTGTCTGGCTCTGTCACTTCATAAGTGTGTTTGATAATATTACCACCTTTCACGGATAAAACCATATCCCAGAACAAATTGGTGGCACCATACGGGTCACTGCCACAATCCATATTTTGACTCTCACCTGCCATGAGTGAGACAGAGGAAGCGATGAATAAAGACGAGGGTTCGCTATCTCTGTACTCAAAGGACATGGTGGATGTCACCTTTGTGTGTGTATAGTCATCCAGCTGTACAGTAGCAACATCTTTGCGATTTTTTTCCCGACATGAGGTTAAATACACATGCGTATGAGTCTTTAAAATTTATTGTTGTGAAAAATTGTTTGCCCCCTTTTAGATTTCACGTTATTTGACAGGAGCCAATCATGATCTATAAAAAAACTCACAACGAGCTTGCTTGTCTGACACATGGTGTCATCTTACAAGAACACTAAATTCATCACACAGCACCTTAACATCCAAAGGTAGCTAGGAATAATATAAGTACCAATAAAAATTTTAAAAATATGTCTTTTGTTGTTTTCCCCTATTGCATTTTGTTTGACCAATACATCTTATTGGAGAACAAGTGGCATAGAAAATGGGTGGATGGATGTCTGCTGAGCCATTTTTAAAACCTGATTCCAGTTCCAGGTTTTCCAGCCTGCCCTTGAATCAGAGTCTTCATACCTCCAGCCTGGTCACACCCTCTTCCTCTTTCCAGCCAGGTGGCCTCTTTCCAGGAAGGCCGCTGATGTTCTGTTTTTTAAAGCCAGCACTTCTCAGAAGATACTTAGGCTTCAGTCCTGGTTAGGCAGGAACCAGGGGATCATTCTTGTATGCCGTTATACTGTACACTCAGTTTTGTGTGTTAGGGAAAATTAGTTTTCAGTTAGGTGAGTATTGTGAGCTTTGATTGTGGCCTAGATCCTAACTGCTTGCAACTTTTGTTTCGGTGTTTTGCTTGACTTTGTGTGAAGGCTTAATTAGTAGTCTAGCAGGATGACGCTGAGTTGACTACTTTGTTGATTATAGTGTGGTTGTAAAGGTAGTGCTGGCCTACTTGTAGTGGGAGAGCATATTTGATGCTTCCCAACAGTTTAATTTTGTTGTAGCTTTAGATAAAAGTTTATGGTTACTCTTGGTGAATTTATTCAGTCACCATCAAAAGAGTTACTTGAGAAGTTTACTAGAGATCAGTTGAATTTGGCTGCCCAGTATAACAATGATACCTCTAGTTGGAACAGATACTTTAAGGACATACTGTAATTACGGATAAACTGAAAACTAGTATAACAATGATACCTCTAGTACATACTGTAATTACGGATAAACTGAAAGCTTCGTTGGTTGCTTAAACCTTTACATTAACAGTTACACTAACAGCCTGGCTTATTGATTCTACCATTAATTTTGTTAGAGGAGTTTAAAAACTGCTTGCCTGAAAGTGTTTCCACTTATGTCACTGAGCAGAAAGTTGCCACCCTTTCTAAAGCTTCAGTGTTAGCTGATGAATTTGGTGTAACCTACAAGTCTGGCTTTAACAGGGACCAGGAAGTGTTAAAAACAAATCCTTTTAGACCTAACTCTTCACTAGTGTCCGGCAATGTCCTACTAGCTGTCTGTCCTACTATACCTATTGAGGGTGTGTCCCATGATTTTAGGAAATGATTTGGCTGGTGACAAGGTTTGCCGGCCCTTTTAGTTGTATCTACCTCCATCTTATGTAAGCACCCTGATGATCTAGAGCAGGGGTCCCAACTTTGTCATGTGAGGGCTGATGAGGGGTCGGAGTCAGTTTGACAGTGTCGGTTCTATCGCAGGCCTGCCTAAGCGTAAACATTTCCTGTATTGTTTTCCAGAAAGACACACATAACCAAATATTAATAACCCTTTACGGGATCTTCACAGGACAAAAAGTCAGAAAATAAATATCACTTTTAATGAAATAACACAATTTCTGAAATAAATAATAACCAAGTAACTCTCTCTGGGTTCTTCACAGAAAAAAAGCTTGTATTGGCCCTGTCTACACTGCCTCAATTGTTTAAAAAAACTGCATCCACGTGCCCTGTCCACATAAGGAAGATCTGGAGAAAACTCCGGTCATACGTTTGCGTATGGACGTAAATAACCAGAGTTTTGCTTTTCCAAACGTCACTTCCTGCGTCAACGTATGCTGTGACATCACACATCTGACCTGTATTTACATCAGAAACAACATGAATGCCCTCAGAACGGACGATATTTTCTTGCATCTTGTTGACTTTGTATTCTTTTTTTTTTGTCTTTCTTTTTTTTTTTGTCTTGTCCAGCATCATAACAGCTGAATGGGAGTCAAGCTGCCTTTAAGTTCTGAGCAAAACTGCTTTTCCAAGGGAGACTTCATAATCCAAATGAGTCTCCCTTGACATTTGACTGCGTTTATTATGAATTTTGTTGAGCCACATTTTGATGCCAGACCTGACATAAAGAGGGATGGGGGGGGTGGTGGATATAGGAAAGGGTGCAGAAGAATTCAATCGCATGGCAGACAAACAACCATTCACACTCTCATTCATACCTTTGTGACATTCTTGGGTTCAGTAATCCTTTTCCCTCTTTTGTTCATCTTAAATCGGCCCAAAGAAAAGATGATAGTTTAACAGCTTTATTTGACAGTGCTGTTATGGAAAGTGTAGTTCAAAAGCTTTGCTGTACTTAATTTTTTAGCATTGGCATTCTCATGAGGAAATTGACTCCTCCAGACTTAACCTGCGAGGATGACTAGAGTTTTGTATATCAAATAGTTGTCCTTGAGGTGTACCGTTCTGCAATTCTCAAACTTGCTCACGACGTAAGAAAAACTCTGGATAGAGTGACGAGACGCTTCTATTGGCCTGGTGTCAAGTCTGATGTCACACACTGTTGTAGAACTGTTCATGTGTGCCAGATTGTGGGTAAACCTAATCAGTCTACTCCTTTACATCCTATCCCTGTTACTGGAAAGCCTTTTGAACACATCCTAGTGGACTGTAGGTCTCCTACCTCGTACAAAGTCTGGCAATCAGTATTTTTTGACAATTACGTGTTTAGCCACCTGTTTCCCAGAGGCTGTCCCCCTCAGAAACGTATTATTATTGCTGTTACCGTTTCTAAGGCCCCAAGTTTTTCACGTTGTTTGGTCTCCCAAAAGTTGTCTAAACTTACACATCACATTTTATGTCTAAAATTTTCACCTAGGTGCTCCAGCAGTTGTCAGTTCAACATTGCACATCTTTGGCTTACCATCCAGAATCTCAAGCGGCCCTAAACAGATTCCATCTAACTCTGAAAAACATGCTAAGGGTCTACTCTAAGGAGTTTGAAAAGGAGTGGGATAATGGAGTTCCCTTGCAGCTCTTTGCAGCTAGAGGTGACCCAGGAGTCACTGGGGTTCAGCCCGGCTTACTTGGTGTTTGGTCATACAGTGCGCAGACCACTGAAACTTCTGTAATAGAGATGGTTGGAGGGATGTTTTAGCCAGTCAAATCTGCTACAGTTTGTGTGTAGTTTCAGGTCAAAGCTTCTGAGGGCCTGTGAACTTGCAAAGTCAAACTTGGAGAAAGCCCAAGCAAAGAGGAAGCATAGGTTTGACAAAGAAAGCTAAATAGTTATTTCCCAGGGTATAGAGAACTGGTTCTGTTGCCACTTGTTGGGTCTACTTTGCAGGCTCAGCACAGTGGGCCTTTTGAGATTGAATGCAAAGTCAGTGATATAGACTATTTGGTCCAAACCCCTGATAGAAAAAGGAAAACCTGTCAGTGCCATATTAACCTTCTTAAGCCTTATGTCATCCACTGGCATAACGGGCTCTTCTCAGATGTTCCTACATGTACCAGTGTGTTGTATTATGAAATTAATGTAGGCAATACTGTGTCTATAAAGCAACACCCCTATATAGTGAACCCTGGGAAGTGCCAGGTGATGCACAAAGAGGTACAATACATGTTGCAACATGGGATTGCCCAGCCAATAGACGTTCTGATATTGTTATGAACGATTATTTCATGTCTTTAACTGTGAATGGATTCCCATCTCATGTACAGCCCAGTGTTGCCAACTTGGCGATTTTTTTGCTAAATCTGGAGACTTTCCAAACCTTACTTTCGCACAACAACTAGAGAAAAATGTGAAGACTTTTCCTGACGTAGTTGGGAACGGGAGATTTTTCTGGTATTTGCATTTTTCTTCACCAAAATAGTAATTTATTGACATTACCTAGAAACACAGCCAGCGGTAAGAGCGGCACTTCCCTTGCAAACTCGTCATATCATGAGACAGCAGTCCGGCCATGGTGATTGAGGACTACCGCTGTAGCTACGTAACCAAATATCCAACGTTCAACTTTACCACAGTCTATTTGCAGACATAAAAGTGAAAGGACATATTGTTCCGAGATGTGAGTGCACAGTCAGTCAACTTCCCCTGCACATAACCTGCCTCTCCTTGAGTCACCACATTGGCGATTAGCGGGTCACGGGCTGTGAGCACTTCTCGTTATAAAACATATTGCTATTCTATCGTTAATTACTTTGTTTTATTTTACTGCGCAGTAACTTATTTCAGACTCAACTCAAAACTCCTTCACCTTTATTTTCTCTCTGACCCAGTGCGACACTGCTGCACTTGCCTTCCTCCCCCTTTTTTCGGGTCATCTTTAACCAAATTGGACACAAACTAATCATGTGAGTTTTTTTGGTCAAAATGGCTGCAATTGCTCAGCATTTGGGTGACTAATTTTTTCTTTCTGCAAAGAGAAATTCATTTTATTATTACATTTACAAAATGCACATCTATTTCAGGCAGCAGTGGTGGATATTTTGGTTATGTTCATTTGACTTGTGAAGATTTGTGAAAAAAATAAAGTAATGGCCTATTGAAAAACCAATTAGTTTCAGCACTTTCTCCATCTAACTAATTGTAGCTGTACTTGATTATTGGTGACCGCGTTTTCACAATACCGATTCGTTATTATGTTACCTGCGTAGGACTCCGCACAAGCCTGAATATGGACAAACTGCAGTTTGTTTCATTAACTCTGCTTTTGTGTTGAATAGTCTTCTTCTCCCACCCTAGAGTGAACTTTGGGACAAAAGGAAATTAGGATTTACCAATTACACATTTATATTTAACACGTTGCTTATCAAGAACAGCTGCACAGCAAAAACTGAAATCAAAGTTTTAATAAATACCTGAAAACTAGGTCAACAGTATTTTTCTTGCCAGCTACTTACTATGGACTAATTTGTTTATCTTAAGTAATATGCTATTCAGTCTGAGATACTTATCCATATCACTCTTATACTATAACATCAAGACAAATTGGTAGTTTTTAAATTATTAGGTTTGTAGAACAAAAAACAAGGATACTTGACTAGCCAAAACTCTTGTCACAAGCCAATGATGCCAATGTTTTTGGCCATGGCTACATTAATGCAGCTGATTTGGTTGTATTCCATACAGACATGGCCAAATTATCACTTTGAAGTGTCCATCAATTGATTAAGTTTGTCATTAAATCTGGAATCGTAGGAAGTGCATTTTGATTAGACCAAATGAAAACTTTCAAAATAAATTGTTGAAGCGTTTCAACCAAATTTCCATCATGAAAAGTCTTATCCCCCCTTTTCTTAATGAAGGCATTACGGTTTGTTTTAAACATTTTGTCAAAGTCAACCCATTTAAATGTGGCTGCTCTGCACTTACGGGAGATCTTCATAACTGTCCGTTAAACTGAGGTGCAGAGGCTTTGGCCTACTTGCCGTGTGGATGCAGAGACAAAAGAGCACATTCCTCAGTGGAGAGAGACGAGTGATGGAGATGTTAGATGTAGACTTACAGTGAAATGAAGTGAGTGTAGTTTCCTCAAATAGCCCCAGTGGTCCTTAATCAGGGTCAGAGGAACCTGTTTGCTATTCTTGTCCGGTAGTAGTGCTCCATCAGTGCTCTAAGGAGATATAAAATTAGGTACCCGAGTTAAACCTTATTAGCTGTTGTCCCACTGGCAATCCCCCTTTGCGCAGTATTATGCGTGTGCGCGTGTAAGAGTCAATCCGACGGTGCAGTTAGGACTTGATTTTTGGTTGTATTTCATTTTAGTCGGGGTTTCAAGTTTCTGACTACAAAAAATGTCTTAAATTTTTAATGTAATTTTTAAGCTTGTTAGTCAGCTTCGTAAATTTTTCCAGCACAGATACTGTATTTTGCTTGCATTCATGCCAGCACTTGGAATCCAGCAGGAGCCCCCCAGCGAGGGCCCCAAAACAATCTACCTCCACTGAAATGTCAATGAATACATTTTGAATCTGCCTCTTTTCTCTTGAGAATTTAAGACCATCCTCAACGAATCTTGTATGAAGTCAAACAGGGCAGATACTAGTCAATGTTGGCCGAAAACCTTCAGATGTTGGCTTTGAAAAATAAAGAGGAATACAAACATCACAACAAACAAAATAGTGGCTTGGAATGTCCCAACTACCTCTTAAGCCTAAACTCAGTTGAAAATGGCTTTTTCACTGTGACAGATGTTGAGTGTCTTTGCAAGAGTGAGCTAATATTGCAAAGTTGCAATGTGCCATGCTGACTCAAAGCAACTGACGGTCACTGCAAGTACGGTAGATGCTCGTTCTTCTATGGTTTGGTGTGTCACGTCGTGCCATCTGTGTGTCCGTTCACAGCGCCACGGGTAGGCGTGTCTTGTGTAGTACATTGTTTTCACTCAGTTATTCGTTCCCATCTGGATGCAACTACAGTATTTACAAATCCGGCACAAAGTAGACTGTGGAAAATATCCAAAGAACTTTCCTGTGTGGACAGGGTCTTAAGCCTGGTCAGACTTTGGTTGTTTATTTTGAGCCACACAAAATACACAGAACAGAACATAATGAACCTACACCTATAAACAGGAACACTTTTGGCTCGAAAAGGAGTGTGAAGAAAAGCTCATTTTCTCCCACCCCCTTATCTGTAATACTAAAGCGTGACTAATGTTATAACGGCGCTTTCACCTACAAATAACTTTTTCATATTAGACCTGATTATGCCTTGTGATGTCAAAGGCAATGATACTTTGTGCCTATGTGACTGAGCTGCCTCTCATGTTCAACCCAACTTCCTGCCCAACCCACCTTAATTTCCTCTTGCTCATTACTTGGGCACCCTTCCTCCCCTGAAGACACATGGACTGAAGCACACACACTTTTTCTGATAGGCTAAACTGCAATGAATTCTGAAATTCCTCTGCTAATGAGGATGAGCTCATTAGGCTATTTGCATGAGAGTCTACAAAACATTTGTATGAGATAATCCCTCAACTGTTAATATGAATAAAAGGGCAACCTTTGATCTCCAGCGAACTGATCATAAAACGTATCCAACTTGATATGCCAGACAATTATGGCAGGGCCCTCTCTGTCTATTAATAAAGTGTTTTGTTCAATCTAATGAACTTTTGAAGCTGACATTTGTTCTTTCTCCCCATCGCTGCTATTAATTCTCTGTGAAGGTGAATGAATTGGTTAGTAAGTCAGAGCAATTGCAGTAGTGTTAAGTCTCTTTGTAGTATTTCCCGGATAAACCGTTATTTATGTGTATGGGATTTATACGGAATCTGAAAACTGTTCAGTTGTACATGTTACATGTATCCATCTGATTGGTATAGCTTTCATAAATTTGATATTTTGAAATTAAATATTTTTTTAGGTCGAATTGTTTGAATGAAATCATTTTTACTAAATTGTTAAATTGATTTGTCATTCTATTGGACATTGTATAAAGAGTCACAGTTAAAGGTCCTCCTTTTGTTAAACATGTACTGTCTGTGCAAGAAAATAAAACATTCATGAAAGATTGATTAGTCTGTCGGGCTACACGTTGCGTAAGAGGGAATAAGGAAGCAGCAAGTGATAGAATGTACCCTTCTCAAATATAACAACTTTTCTGGAATTTATGGTGAAGGCATGTGTACAATTCAGGATTTATTTTTGTTTTAAGGGCCTGTGTATGCATGCCTGCTTTTGTCGCCTACATAAAATACCCACATCCAACTACATTACAACTTTGCTGTGAGGACAGATCTCAGCAGTTCTGCCATCACTCTGTAAACCTTTATTCGCTCATCAAGTCCACAAAATTGAGGTCTCATAGTGGACACAAAACCGATTTTCTGATGCATACACAGGGTAAAACTTGTGTTTTTACATTTTAGTGGCTGCGTATTTAAACCAGTAGACTCTTTTTTTTTTCTATTCTTTTACAGGTTTACATTTAGTTACATAAGGTTAATATCATTTCAGTTATGTTTATCAGTATCTATTTATCCATTGACAACTCCTATACCGACATACTATGTTACCACCACCATAATTGAATGCTGTATGAATGCATGGAATTAATTATTACATAATTAACACTTTAGCTGTAGTGTTTCTTTAAGAGTGTATTCTTATAGTTTGTTTAATAGCATCAGTGTAACATTGCTGCCCAAAAGCATCTACATTTTTCCAACTAAAATAATTAGATTTTGTTTTCTATGTGGGATTAAAAAAATTTAAAAACATGGATTTTTTAGGAGATGAGAGTGAAACAATAAACTGACACTTGACGGACATTAAAATTTGCCAATGGAAAAAGACATAACAGTATATATATTTTTTGCAATATGAAGGCTAGAGTCCCGTAGACCTTTGATAGTTATCTTGTGATTCAGGTTGGCGTTGAAGCAATTTTTTTGAAAAATAAGAAGTGCACGGTCAGAAGATTTGGGAGACCTGGGTTTGAATCTCAGTTGGGCTGTGTGGATTTTGCATGTTCTCCCCATGCGTGGGTTTTCTTCGGGTACACTTGTTTTCTCCCACATTCCATACCATGCATGTTAGGTTAATTGCCGACTGTAAATTGTCCATAGGTATGAATATGAGTGTGAATGGTTGTATGTCTGCCCTGTGACTGACTGGTGACCAGTCCAGGGTGTTCCCCGCCTCTTGCCCGAAATAAGCTGGGATAGGCTCCAGCATGTCCGCGACCCTAATGAGGATAAGCGGCATAGAAAATTGATAGATGGATGATTCTCATTGATAAAATGTTCTGTACAGTTGCTTTACATAATTCAGGCAATTAATTAGTGTTGATCTCTGCATTGTATGGCCAGTAGATTGTTAAGGCATTTGCCCACCATCTTATTTTGATCCTTTTGATTCTGTCAACACTAATAAATGCCTAAATCTTTGCAGAATAACAAGCACATGATTAGTAGTTGGTGTAAAATGGCCACTTTGTTTGATGAAAACAGAGCTTGATTAAAATTTTTAGAATTCTTTCTTTCTTGTCAACCAACAACTTGGCGATTTTCCCCTGAAGATGTAACCGTAATAGTTACCTTTCCATTCAATAGCTACACTACTTATCCTGTGCAGAATTGCAATAAGCTGTAGTCCATCCAAGCTATCACTGGGTGAGAAGCGAGTTATACCCCTGCTCAGTGTGTATATCTTAAGCCATTTGACTGACACACATTCCTAGTCCACTCAAATTCACAACGTTGGGCAATATTCAAAGTGTTAGTGATTTAGCATATTTGGTCTGTGGAAGGAAGTTGGGAAGAACACTCAGATTCTCAGAAGTTCTCAAAATTTACACAAATTATGTATGATGAATTTACTCTGATAAGATGATCAATGAAGAACATAAAATTACAACATGTAGTTTGGTAGAAATGCACTCCAACCATGCACATGTTTTTGACTATTCTACCACTTTGTAAGTCCCACCTTCATTATATACACAGAGCTAGAGTCTTGGAGAGTAAATTGCTTGTCTCATTCTCTCAATTTATAACTAGCTGGTACTGTTTGCTCAAATAAACGCTTAATGTGTGCAATGGAAAGGAAATATTGTCATGGGTGGGTTTTTTGATAAGGCAATGATGGTGCATGGAATTTCATAAACACATAAAGTGCAATTCAATACTCCATGTGGAAAGCAGGTTCAAATTGTTATAATGCAGCCATAGAGTTATCTCTAGACAGCTTTGTAAGACAACAGAAATGGGATTGACTGCAGTTGAGACAGAAGCCCTTTTGAATAGATGTTTTCCCACCAGGTGCATTTGTCTCACAGAGATTGCATAAACACACACATAAACATGACTTTTAATGACCTCGATGAATTAATGCCGCTGTTGAGTAATGAGCTACTCAGAGGAGCCCCTGATAAGCCTTTTTTGCTTTTTATCTGTGACCATCTTAGTGCATCAGTAATTGTCACTCTCAAGTCCTGAATCCACATTTTTCCAGCCGTTGTAAATGGCTTTCTCCCCCCAGTGGAAATAAGTTAAACCTCAGAGAAACAATGTGGTCTGGAATAAATGGCCAAAATAATTAGCCATTAGGCTGTGTTGCTGGTTGCCGTATGATGATTTAGCTGGAGGGTAGACATTGAGTTTGGAATGGACATACTTGAGTGAAGCGTGTGTGTGAGTGTGAATATGTTGGTAACAGTTCTTAATGGGAAGTGACCTCTGGATCTGCATGCATACATATTTGCATTATGCATGTGCATGCTTGTTTGCCTTGAAACTAATTGCTGTTAGGAATGTTGGTTTTTGTGCTTGTGTAGGCAAACTGGACCCAATTTGTAGTCTACCAACTTTTTAAGACGAGTTTACAAACCTTTTGATATAATAATTTATGCCATGATAATCTTTGTTGGTATGTATTGTAAAATTCTATGGGGTAGAGCTTGCTTGATTAACACCCCCTCCCATATATATATCACATATCTTAGACACAGCATTAAAACAGCTGTTCTTGAAATGTGACAAAGATCCATCCATCCATCTTCTTCCGCTTATCCGAGGTCGGGTCGCGGGGGAAGCAACCTAAGCAGGGAAGCCCAGAGGTCCCTCTCCCCGGCCACTTCGTCTAGCTCTTCCCAGCGGATGCCAAGGCGTTCCCAGGCCAGCTGAGAGTCTCTCCAACGTGTCCTGGGTCTTCCCTGAGGCCTCCTACCAGGTGGACGTGCCCTGAACACCTCCCCAGGAAGGCGTTCGGGAGGCATCCTAACCAGATGCCCGAGCCACCTCATCTGACTCCTCTCAATGCGGCGGAGCAGCGGTTCTACTCCGAGTATCTCCCGGATGACAGTGCTTCTCACCCTATCTCTAAGGGAGAGCCCAGCCACCCTGAAGGGAAAACTCATTTTGGCCACTTGTACCCGCGATCTTGTCCTTTCGGTCACTACCCAAAACTCATGACCATAGGTGAGGGTAGGAACGTAGATCGACCGGTAAATCGAGAGCTTTGCCTTTTGGCTCAGCTCTCTTTTCACCACGACAGATCGGTGCAGAGTCTGCATCACTGCAGACGCTGCACCTAGCCGCCTGCCCATCTCGCGTTCCATCCTTCCATCACTCTCGAACAAGACCCCGAGGTACTTAAACTCCTCCACTTGAGGCAGGACCTCATCCCCGACCTGGAGATGGCACTCCACCCATTCCCGGGCGAGAACCATGGACTCGGACTTGGAGGTGCTGATTCTCATTCCAGCCGCTTCACACTCAGCTGCGAACCGATCC